>BKCP01005738.1:1798119-1815384 GCA_008636005.1 Striga asiatica
CTCCCCCCACCCTCCCCTCCGTGGTTCGGGGAACACTATTGGCAAGTCATATTATTAGATGCACTGAATTTAAAGAAAACTGTGGACAACTCATATTATTAGATGCGCTGGATTCAAAAGTCTGCATATGCTTTGTTGAATTAATTTCTTCGCTGAAGAATGGTTAAATGTTACATAATGAAATAGGTGAGTGCATATATTCTTGGAGAATACAGTCATCTTCTAGCCAGGCGTCCTGGGTGCAGCCCAAAGGAAATTTTCCACATCATACATGAGAAGCTTCCCTCTGTTTCGTAAGGGCATATTCTTCTGTCTCACTTTGCCACTATTTCTGTAATTCATATCTAATGGAATCAACCTTGACCAGGACTCCAACAATCCCAATACTTCTTTCCACCTACGCAAAGATTTTGATGCACACTCAACCGCCTGACCAGGAGTTACAGAAGCAAATCTGGGCTATCTTCAGCAAGTAATATCTTGATTACTGTTGCTTAGTATATAAGTAAAAAGAAATCATCTTTTGATTGTCATGACTTGGCGAATTGTACTTTTCATTTCAGGTATGAAAGTTGTATTGATGCCGAAATACAGCAGCGTGCTGTTGAGTATCATGCTTTGAGCATGAAAGGTCCTGCTCTAGTGGATATACTAGCTGAAATGCCGAAGTTCCCTGAAAGACAGGTTTGCATTGTTTTTCAAAAGTCATGAACTTGGTTGAAGCTCTTTTTGTGTATTTTGCCAACAGTGTTCGCATAATATTTATATGGATACTGAATGGACCTAATTTTTGGTTTCAGTCCTCGTTGTTAAAGAAGGCCGAGGATTCTGAAGCTGATACTGCTGAGCAAAGTGCAATTAAATTGCGAGCCCAACAGCAGAGTTCTAGTGCTTTGGTAGTGACAGATCAGCGGCCAGCAAACGGGCCAGCCCCTGTGAGCCAGCTTGGTCTTGTGAAGGTGCCTACCACGAGTAATACGGTGAGATTCCCTTCCGTAAAATCCTGAGGACCAACTCAGTTTGAGAATCTTATTATATTTCAGAAATACTTACGTACACTACACGGAGGTTCAGCGTGATTGACACCCAATTAATTTTCAAAATCTCAAATTCTTCATGTATGCTTCTATTTTACAAATTGGAATCCCTTTAGAGGATAACTTTGTAAAGTAAATGCATCCGAAGGAGTTTTTCGGCAACATTTTTAATTTTTTTTTTTGGGTGGAAGGTGGGGGGAGAGATGGGGAGTGGGTGGTCAAAAGATAGCTGGACTTGTACTTTAAAAAAAAAATGTATATTTTTGGCGTTTAAGCTAAAACTCAAGTATATTATAATTCCCTATTATCATTCTGTAATTGTAAACCAAAAGCTGAATACATGGGCAGGATCAGAACTCTACTGAACAAGGATTAACACATGCAAATGGGGCTTTGACAGTTGTGGATCCTCAACCTCCTAGCACGCCTTCTCCTGATTTACTTGGTGATCTTTTAGGTCCGCTGGCTATTGAAGGTCCACTAGACACGGCTCCTCAATCTGAGCCAAGGGTGGCTTCTGGGATGGAAATTGGTGTCAATGAAGATGCATTAGCCATTGCACCTATTGAGGAGCAGGCTAATGCTGTCCAGGTACATACTCTTCTTCTACTCGTTTATCTCTGCTTTCTGGATGCTTGTTTGCTGTTTGGATAAATTTTGAGAAAATGGAATTCTGTTGCAATTGTTTCTATCAAATCTGACATTCATACTTCTGTCGAAAAAGTTTGCCGACAGTATTCTATTGCTAAAGAAAATATTCAGGGTGTAAATGAATTCTAGGGAAAGAGGGTTTTCATCCCCTAAAGAAAAGAATACGCTATTCAGTGATACCATTTTTTCTCGTCAATTTTATTAGTACTGTTTTTAAAGTAAACACCAATCATTGCTATGCATTTTCATTTAAAATGTACTATTCATAACACGCATATTTCTAACTAGCAATCATTATTTTACTATTTCCCCATCACATCAGCTTCAATTATTTTTCATCGCACATCAATCTATATTAAAAAGTAATTAGTTCTCCCAGNAATGAAAACATATTTAATCGCACCTCCAGAATGTAGGGTCCACACCGGGCCCTAGCAGCCCCGTCTCCGTTCAGCCAATGAGGGAAAATGAAGAAAAGAAAACCCCTCTTGCCCAATACATTACTTTCAATAGTTCTAAAAAAATATAATTAAAAATGGAAAAGAAAACAAACGATGAAATAGTAGACTTGTCATTTTTCGATTTTGTAAGAGAAAAAACAAAACTTCTATCCGCGGTACTTTGTTGACTATGTAAAATCTGATTCTGATATTTTAGGGACGAGTTGCTGCTGTAGAAAATTTCACTTTTACTATTTTTCTCACTCTAGTTTATGCTTCTGGCTTACTACTCGGTGTTATATGATTGCAGCCTATTGGTGACATTGCGGAAAGGTTTCATGCTCTAAGGCTGAAGGATAGCGGTGTGCTATATGAGGATCCTTATATTCAGGTGCAATATCATTTATCACTTTACAACATAGTGTCCTACAGCTTGCTATGATTCGTAAGATGAATATTCCAATCAATTCAAATTGGGCTAAATACAATTTCAGATTGGCATAAAAGCCGAGTGGCGAGCGCATCAAGGGCGAGTTGTTCTCTTTTTGGGAAATAAAAATACTGCTCCTCTTGTTTCAGTTCAAGCTCTCATACTGCCCCCATCGCATCTAAAGATGGAACTCTCATTAGTACCTGAGACTATTCCTCCGAGGGCCCAGGTTAGACCGCCGATTCTATTTTTTTTTTGTCTTCTTTTCTTTTTTATTTTATTATAAAAACAGTTATTAAAGTAAATAATTTATGATTGAGAAAATACACGCTGTATGAACTTCTCAGGTTCAATGCCCACTTGACGTAATCAACCTCCATCCTAGTAGAGACGTGGCTGTGTTGGACTTTTCTTACAAGTTTGGCACCCATCTCGTATGTCTGAAGAATAATGAATTGAATATAAGAATTAAAAGCAGAGTATGGACAGGTAAAAGGCTGTTTTTATTCATGTGTAAAGCTAACATATTTTGCATGACCAGGTCAGTGTAAAACTTCGTCTTCCTGCTGTCCTGAACAAGTTTCTGCAGCCAATCTTGGTTTCGGCTGAGGAGTTTTTCCCACAATGGAGATCACTCTCAGGACCTCCATTGAAGCTGCAAGAAGTGGTATATGTGCTTTTCTTAATTGTATCTTTCGACTTTTTTTTTTTTATTAATGTTGATTATTTTTTTTTACTTCAGAGGGATATCTGACCCTATGCTCTATTACATTACTAGGTTAGAGGTGTACGGCCAATGCTGCTTCCAGAAATGGCAAACTTATTTAACAGCTTGCATCTGACAGTTTGTCCTGGGCTTGTAAGTGTACTTAATACTGAGAGGTTTCAAATGAACCCACGTGTGGGGTACCGTTGTTGCCTCTATGATAGGGCTTCTGTTTTAACTTTTTCTATTTCCCTTTTAGGACCCAAACGCCAATAATCTGGTGGCAAGCACAACTTTCTACTCTGAAGGCACGCGAGCCATGCTATGCTTGGTATGATGCTTCTTGTTCCCCCATTTTTCATTGTTTGAGATGATTCTAGTTAACTGTGATGAAAACTATCTCCACACGATTGAGTTACTGAGAAGCCCAAATTACCAAAAACATACTCCTAAGGTTTAGGAAAAGTACGAAAGATGCAGCTTTCTTTACTAATTATCAGGAAAACCTTGTTTTTAATATCCCCTCATTCACTGTGATATGTAAAATAGAGAGAGATATTTTAAATTTCTAAAAGTGGTGGACTTTCATTCTGCAGCAAGACTGAAACTTCAAAGGTTTTGTTGTGTCGAAATCTTGATAAATATCTGGATTTAGTTTTTAATAAAATTTACCCTGAAGGCTAGCTTTTTGTGATGCATTATTTTTCATTGCCTTTGGGTTTTATGTCTATTTGTTTGCGTATCCATATTTATTTACTTTATATATAAATTGAATATTGGTTTGCATTATTCAGGTAAGGATAGAAACCGACCCAGCCGATAGAACACAATTGCGGATGACCATTGCCTCAGGAGATCCCACTCTAACTTTGGAGTACGTAAAACATGTTTTTACTCAGCTTCACTCTTTTTTCACTCTTGCACTTGTGTTGACATCTGATCTTGAGCTTCTTATGAATATATGACAATGTTACAGATTAAAAGAGTTCATTAAAGAACAATTAGTAAGCATCCCCATTCCTTCTCGAGCACCCACTCCTCCTCAAGCCCAACCAACCAGTCCACCTTCAGCAGCAACTGATCCTGGGGCTATTCTGGCCGGTTTGCTTTGAGTGGTATTTTTTTTTTTAAATTATTTAAATTTTAAAGATTAATCGACAATATATATGTATGTATGTGCCCGATGTTCATACAGAGCACAGCTGCCGATGTGAATGAATACAGAGCAAGGGCTGGCGGGTGGTGTTAAGGTTGGAAAAAGATTTGTATTTGATGGGACTTTAGCAATTAGGTTTGGAATATTGTGGGGGGTTTTTGGAGTTTTGGTATTCTTTTTGCACACACTAATTGTGCTTTTGGCGAGATTTCCTCATTTTCGGGCGAGGGCCTTTTTTTTTTCTGGTTTAAAGTTAAACCCCCCTGTAGTCAGGTTTTTACTTGTTTGGTTTACCGTTTTATGCGATACATATTATATATCAAAAAGGCTGCGGCATTTGTAACTAACACGCTTGTTTTACTGTGTATGGTTGGGTTTGTGTATTTGTACGAGCAACATTAGTGAGAATGTCAATGAAGAGGGATGCATTTGATTTCGATTCTTCATAATTGGTTGAGAGTAAAATTTAGTCGTAATACTGCCGTGTTCATGATAGCCAGGATGTTTCACCTAAGACTTTGTTTATCGGTGACCGAATGGTTGGGTCACCAGGAAAAGACAAAAGAAAAATAAAAATAAAAATAAAAAAAAATCAACAAAAAGGCATGACCCAAGTCACAATGCGACCAAGGGTCACAACCGGTTGGGGAGAAGTTTGGGACACTTGTCCAACTTTCGTTGGACAAGTGTATTTTTTTAATAAGATAAAAATAATTTGTATTTTTAAGAGTTAATTTATATTAAAAATAAAAATAAAAATATCAAAATTCGTACTTTTTCATTCTCTATAAATAGAGACCACATATGATATATTTTGGAACATAATTTTAATTTAATAATGATAATTGGTTTGTGATTTTATTCAAATTATTTGTAACTTGTTTAACAAATTTTATTTTTTGTTCTAATTTTTATAATTTTAAATTTTAATTGAGTTCGCAATTTTATTTTAAATTATAATTTTTTAAAATAATTACGACTTTATTTATAATTTGTTAATTAATTTGTCACGCTTAAAATAATAACACAAATCAAATGTAGATAATACTTAATAAATAAATAAATAAAAATAAAATAAATAAAAATAAAATAAATATTTAGGTTGGGTTGGGTTGGGGATAAAGATAAGTTGAGTTGTAAAGTTGGGTTGTGTAAGTAGATGAGTGAGAAATAATTTTTAATGGTTTAGGTTGGGTTGGGTTGGATTGTTGATAAGGATAGTCTAAACGATCCTCAGAAGAGATATTGCCTGTGATTAAAATGAGTGAGAATGAATTAAGGGGGAAAAAGAAAGTTCTATTACACTTGTTTTGGAGCGTAAATATTGTTTCCCTAAATAATGACCATGAAAACGTTGAACCAAATGACACGGAGTGCCCTCCATATTGAAGGTAAAGACATTGAATGAATATTATTTGCTTCCATTTAGAGGTGTAAACGAGTTGAGTTTGACTCGCGCTCGAGCTCGAGTCAAGCCAACCTCGGCTTGATAATTAGATAAATTAGTAATTGAGTTCAACCTTGACTCGTTTATCAATTTTAACTAGTCAATCTCGAGTCTTAATGAATCAAACTCAAGTCTTAACAAACTGAAGTATAAAAAATTACATAAATTTTTTTATTTTCAAGCCTTAACGATCCGAGCCAGACTCATTAGTGAAGCCAAATTTAAACCTTAACAAGCCAAATCTAGTCAAGCTCACGAGCAACTTGTTTAAATTTAACATTTGTAGGTGTGTAGATGTGTGTGTGTGTGTGTGTGTGTTTTTTTCCCCTTATGTTTTCTTATATACCTAGTTTGTTTCTGGTTTTTGGTAGTATTGTGTGTTATCTTTTCCCCTTAATAATAGATTATATAGTTTCCAAGGGATATATGTCTAAACTTGTATTGTTTTAAGTTACTAATATAATGTTTATCATTTTGTATAAAATAAAATGCAATACCAGTGCTTATAATAATAATAATAATAACAATAATTAAACGAAAAAATAAGTGATGCCAACACTACAAAGTTCAACTGTGCATGTGAGAGTAATTTGATGAAGCATCATGCTATGTATATAAAACCTATTCCCATATCACAATTACTTCAAATAATCAGACAAGCACACTTAAAAAATGCTTATCCATCTAAATCAAGATCATCAGTTCATAATCATTCTCACAAAAATGAGCTAATTAACTTCACTCCACCACCACCACCACCACCACCACCACCTTCATGTTGATCAAACTGAACTTGCAAATTCTGATCTCCATCCCACCAAAGCAACCCTATGGCCCCTCCACAAACATTCTTTTTATGCAGCCACAAAAAGTGCTTCAACTAACAAAACCTTGAAGAAATCCAGCCAACACGAACCAAAATGACCGAGCTTCACACTTACCATCCTTATCAAGATTTTGTAAGACTTATGCAAAATTCTTCCAAAAATCAGACAAAAAGTACTTACTTACTTTATTACCGCCACTCACGACAATCACCACACTTCCAGCATTCCTCCAAAGATGAAGACTCGAGCCATGGCGAACAGCTGCTATGTACCGAAATACCACACACTTGACAGCAAAGCTCCGGACAAGGTTCGCTCAGTGAACAAAATTTACAAGGCTGAATCTCAAATGTGGTCCCAACAGAGACAATGGGTTCCTCCTCATCATATAATATCTCAACCATTTCATTTTCTGGAAGAACAGACAGATTTTCCAAATCTCCCACAACAGCATTTTCCTGTGACTCGTTTTCATCAGGCGCAAGCAGTTCATTGAAAGAGAAATACGTCTGAGGTTCAAAATCCGTATTCTCGTCATAACCAATACCATCAAAGTCCAATATTACACTGTCGTCAAAGCTGTTATCGGGAACATCCCATTGCGCTTGAGAGGATAACGGGTAGTTGAATTCCAAAGGGTTGGTTGTTTCTGGAAAACAATCTGACCTGCTTTTTAACTCCAAAGACTTGGTTAATTTGGGATAACAATCTGACCTGCTTTTTTCCCTCTTTGCATTTTTCCTAACTGGTAATTTCCCAGTAGAGTTGAAATTCGCTTCAAAAGGAACAGGTGAATTGTTGTTTTCTTGCTTGATATGTCTTCTGACCAGCAGCTTCCTTGGACCGGAAAAAGATGCATTTGAGTTATTGCATTCGTGTTCAGGTTCGGACGTTTGGGTGCACTGCTCTAGTTCAGAGAGAGAAAGGAGAAGGGTATCATCTCCTACAGCGTGATTGATTTCTTCATTTTGGTGTAATGCGGGATGAAGTTGCCCGTCTTCTAAAAAAGTTTCAAAGCTCGACTGAGAATTGGAGTCCATATCCTGAATATCGAGTTTAGGATTTCTGCCCTTCATTTTCTTCTTTTTTTCCTTCTTTTTTTTTTCATCACTGTATGGACAATGGGGACGTTTTAGCCTACGACACCTGCAGCATTTGTACCCCAACAAGTTGGAAATCTGAGACTCGTCCAGTTCAAGGGCCTCCGCATGAAACCAACCTGCAGGTACAATAAAACTGACATATCAGCTTGCATACTAACCAACATGAGGAAAAAGAAAAAACCAGACATTAAATACAACCCTTAAGCTTCAACCAAGTTACAAAGACCACTCCTTCGACTGTTACAACTCACAACCACCCCCCTTCACAGCTTTCCAGGGTGCAATTCGTAATACAAACAAATTTCAATCTGGTATATCATATTTAAATGATTATTTTTCTAACTTACAACAACCCCCTTCATAGCTTTCCAGGATGCAATTTGTAGAACATAAGCAAATTTTATCTGGTATATCAGATTTGAATTATTCTTTTTCCCTATTCAGCAATCAAGCTAGATTTCAGATTTAGTTCTTGTAGTTACTATTAGACGAGATTTACACTCATGGAAATGCTTGCACTGAAATGTACGCATCTGTCTAGGGTGCAATTTGCATCAAAGGAAGAAAATTTTTCAGGGGGCTATTTGTGAGTTGAACTTGAAAGATAATTGCACCCCTCTCTTAACAAATTTCAAGCGAGTATTTGTACTTAGAAAATGGAAGGTGGTTTTCTTCCTTTCTTTTTTATATCCATTTCTTTTTTGCATTTGCAATCAGGTTGAATCTTAGGTGTAGTTTTGTAATTAATCACTATTTCAGATGTTGTGTTGTGAATAGGCTTACGGTTGCATGCTTCACATTTGATGTACATCAGCTCGGCATTGTACGGTTTAGAACAAAGGCAGCAATTGGGTCTGTCAGGGTTTTTATCCGGATTGCCTCTCAGAATGATGTTTTCAAGTCTGAAATCAGCGCCAGTGTCTTCACAATTATTCTTCCTCCATATTAGGCCCCAATGCCTAATTTTATTTTTATTAGCTGTTCCCGAGTCATTACAAGATTTCATCTCCTTAGTACGCTTTTGTGGCTCAAAAGATGCCGGTGATGCTTTATGACCGACTACTTTGACACGTTTGCTGGAGGTAACTGCTTTTGGGACTTGAAGAAGCAATGGGCTTGTTGGGGACCCGTAGCTATGTGGGGCCTGATTAATGGCAAGAGTCTCAGAGCAACGCTGGCAAGTGATTACATAATTGACTTCTGTGTTCGTATGACCTGTCAAGCTGATGGCACAATTTTCATGGCATAAACCTGCACAACAGAACAATCTTCGCTAAGTTTTCAGTATAAATGCCATAAAAGGTAGGACACTGTATGCACTAGCACCTTAGGGGGGGAATGCATTAACATTTAAATGCAAATTGGCATTTTCTGATAAGAAATCCCGCAAAATTAGGATCCAAGTGAGTGCCATATGAATAGGCTTCAAAATCACACATAATGACAGAGGTTAAAATCATCCTCAAACCAAAAATAATTATACCTTTGCTCACACATCAGGGTAGGCCCAAAAAACTGGCATATACATCATTAGCCAGACATGAAATATTTAGGAATAAATTAAATGGGGATGAAAAACAAAGGCCAAAGCGGAATATGAAAGCTGTCTTCAAATCGTTTATGAAAAGCAGCTGACACTTATTTCACATAATGACTCGTGATCATTTTAAAAACAACAAACCGGTCCAAGAAAAACAATAATAATCTTGTTATCATTTTCAAACTATAAAACTAGGGTGACTTCTGTTGGCTTACTATTAATTTATTTTACCATTAAGGGAAACCTTCATTGAGAGATATTTTATTGGAATTCAAAGATGATGATAACAGAAGTACAACATTTTAGGCCACCACAATACCTTGGCAAGCACTGCATTTGACAGCATTCCTGGAAATCAAAAAGTTTCAACTTTTAGAATTGATAGAGATCGCACAGCGCCAAAATAAGTTAAATTTATGAAGAAAAAAAAAAAGCAAAGTGAAATACCAATGCAGGACATCCTGATGACATGAACAACAATGACTCTTGGCCGTATTATCTTGCTTCCGCCAGAGATAGTAGAAAATACTCTTTTGAGAAGCTTTCCGCTGCCTCCTCTGCAGTTTAGACAGCACATCAACAGAGTTGCTTTTCCCCACTTTCTCTTCATAATCCTTAATCAGATATAAAGGGATGCGCGTCTCAGAGAACCAGTATCTCTCCTTTCCATCATCATGAAATTTCTCTACTTCTGCTACATTTTTCATCACACGAGAGGGCAAATGTTTCTGACTACCAAAAGCAACGCAGTATCTTATCTCATGTTCCAGAACTTTTTTATCACAAATAGAAGCATTTCTAAAAGCAGAAGCTTCTGTGTCTGGGCCTTTTCCATCAGGGGGGCCCTGTTCTGGACGAACGAGATCACTCCACCTCACATGGAAGTCAAGGTATCGAATCTGATGAAGCACCATTGTGTTATCAGGAAAGTACAAAAAAGAGATGACCAGATATGATGACTGAAGTAAATGCCCAGAAAAAGAACCAAGGAACAGCACAACAATATAGAAAATTTCAAACTAAATAAATAAGTAAAAGGGCACCTGAAGTGCAAGTTGTGCTATGTTCCTACTCATTTCAACCGCTGACCGCCAGATAAGCTGCCTGCTACATTTAGGGGTCTCATGTCCTCCAACATATTGTACTCCAGGTATATTCTTTGAACCACCTGCCATGGTTATAACCAGTTAATAATATATATTCATAATTTGACAAAAGCACACCCAGTGCTAATCCGAATCCTAGGCAGAACAAGAAAAGACTAGCCCTGAATCTTACCTTGACGGGCAGCTTTCCTAATCATTGAACGTGGAAGGGTCGCTGTTTGAGACATAAGCTTGGACAATGTACCTCCTCTCCACCAGGTGAAGTTATTCGACGAATCCCCGCAATCATCAGTTGAAACTTCTACAACGGCAGAAGGTTTCCTACCACGCCTCCCCGGTTTACGCTTCTGAACTGATCCAGCAGCATTTGCTGCAATCTGAACATTGGAAGATTGAGTTGAGCAGCCACTAACAACCTTTACCCAGTCTCCAGAGAAGGCAATTGGGCGTACATTCTCCTCAAGCTGTAAATGCACACACAGTTTTTAACTGGAATATACTCACCGATATATTTAGTTATTTACGGATAAAGTGCAGAAAATAATCCCTATGCATATATACTGCAGTGAGCTATTTTCTAGAAACTCAGATTCATTAACCCTTGATTTCAAAAGGCATATCGAGGAAAACTAGTAGAGGACATGCAGGCAGGCATGACTAAATTAAGCGGCCATGCATATAAGACAGTGATGCAACAAGATCAACTGACTTAACAATAGTACAAGTTGAACGGTGACCGAATCATAAACTAGATTGAGGTACAACCAACAACAGAAATCAGATTACTTACTTCAAGCAAAAGGATCTTTATTGCATTGCAACTAGAAGCCTGTTCAACTTGCTTACGCCACCTTTTCCGAAAAGAATCATTATGGAAAGGACCGATAACAAGACTACTCAAGCTCTCCTCAATATACAAGATGTATGTGGTCATGCCAGCAAGTCTACTGTCCCCATTCTTTAAAGGACGGACACCTGCCGGAACTTTTGCTGTCCCTCTGATGGCATTTAAAGCAGCTGCATTTAACAAGCAGCCTCTCTTGCTTGACCCTGTAGCTTTACATGAAAAGCACCAGGAGCATCTTTCCCTAGGTATGTCCACAAGCTTCTTCTCGGGATTCGGCCAGGAAAACCTCGTAGTTGCTGCAGAGAAAGCTTTTACCTGAAGTGAAATATTGTCGGACATACCTTTTCGGCGATTATTTGAAGAGCGGGCCTCAAGAACTTGGCTTTCTTCAGATGAAAGAATGGCCAACTTAGCAGCTGCAGAAGCAGCAAAATCTCCATGCAGGTAATTATTTATATAACCAGCTGTCTTGAAGGAAGAGCCTGTGTACGAGCAACCATCAGATGGATTTCCATGACACTTGCTGTCAAGCTTAATAGTTAGCCTCAGGTGTGAACGTGATATGTTAGTTCCTTTGGTAGCACCACACGCCGGACCACTGTTATTAGCATGACAGGTTCTTGTGGTGTTGGGAACAGCTCCTGTAACACTCAAATGACTTTGTTTGCTTAACTCACTGGTGTCATCAGGGTGGCCTGTTAAACCACCAAATAATATGTGTTCAACAATTGACGTGTTCATATTTGAAACGGACTGTTGTCTAGTAGAATCTTCATTACCAAACTGATCAGATATGAATACTTTATCCAAAGAATTCTCATTTTCGACAGGCTCCTGCAGAGACTTAGGAAGACTTGAAGCAGCCATGTCTGCTGCATTTTTACCATTCTGATAACATCCAGTTTCCAATAAATTATCCAAATAACTGTTACATTCACCAACCCCTATTTTATTTGCCACTGGCATTCCAACTTCAGACACTTGGAGGCTAGGTAAAATGTCTTCAGGTAGTTCCCAATACTGCATGATCCCCTTGCATATTTCCATATATGTTACGGCATGCTCTGTGTTTGAATAAAGACAATGGAGAACTCTGGGAATGTCATGCTTCTTGTAGTATTTGAGACATATTTCAGAGTTATTTGAGGCTTTCAATCTGCAAAGTAATTGCCAGAAAGATAAGATAGATTTTAGCAGGGTGCAAAGCGTCTTTAGTCATTAACATTACACAAAGTCAACAGGAAAAAAGCCACAGGTAAGGAGACGGAAAGTGAATAACTCATGCACAATGTACAAAGTAGATTGCAGAGTTTACTAAATCAAGGATAAACGTCAAAAGAGAATAAGAAACATACACGAGCAAGTGGTCACAAGTCGCAACAAAAACTTGTCGGTATGGATCAACACCAAAATTATGCCCTCCCCTCAGAGCAGTTTCTCGTACAATTTTAGGTTCAGTTGCATCTATTTTACACTCAGGACAATACCAGGAACCATCTGGCATATGCGTCTTGCTCAGTCCTAAGCATCTCGAGTGATATGACGAAGGGCACCCATCACAGCATAAGAGCAATCCATCCATGCCACAAATACGACATTCATCACCATTACTATCATCATCAGCTGAACTCCCAACTTGTTCATCTAGCTGAGTAGAATGATTATCCACTGAAGATTTGATGTCATGATGCTCTGAGATACTTGCTTCAACACCCTTGGATGCAGACGCTTTATTGTATCTAGAACGAATTCTACTGGTTCCAACAATAGGTCTGATCACTGTATCCATATCAGCGTCAACTCCTACTTCTGATTCTACACGAATTTCCATTTCTTCTCTCAGTTCTTCAGAATCCATAACGTCATCACATAAAATCTGCAAAAGCAATAATTTTTGTCCAGACGATAAAGTGTAATAATCTCTCTCCAAGGTATGGGTGTAGAATTTTTTCCCCTCAGTTCCCCTTTTGTAACCCATCACCATCAGATAGTGGACCAAGTAGATTGGCCAAGTTAAGTTATCCAACAAGCTCCAGTCAAGACACCTATAAGTAGAAACACACGAGAGGTTTTAGTAAGCAACAAATAAAACTGATTATAGAAGAATGTCGCACCCCCCAAAAAACAAACAATGATCATTGATTAATTAAAGCAATAATTGGCTGAACTTTCTACCAAGTGCATAGCAGTTAAATTGTGTATTTCAAGAATTGTATGTCATAAAATGATAAAGTGAATAATATGCTTTGTTCAATATTACAATTTCAGGATAAAATTAAGCAAAAGCATAAAAGGCTTGAAACCTATAAGCTAACAGGAACACACAATTATTGTGCAAAAGAAGATGCAACCCCCACTCCCCTCGAACCCACCTACATAAACATGATTAGATTTAAAAAATAAAAAGTAAAAAAATAAAAAGTAGCTCCATAGAAAAGCTTGAAATGATATAAGGGATTTTACAAGTACCTCAAGCATTTTGATGCAAGATCCGAACCTTCTGATGAGAGCCTCTCAATGTGGCGTTTCAGGACACGCAACAGAGCAACATGAACAGAGTCCAACAATGTATTCGCGACAGAGCAATTGAGTGCACCCACAAAATCATCTAATCCAAAGGGGTATAGGAACAGCTGCAAGCTAAATGACCGTAAGAAACCATGAACTGCGAAAAGGTGAGACACATACTCCTCTGGAATACCAATATGCCCAGAAGAAGGAGGTAATTCTGGTGGTGGAACAAGGGGCCCTTCTATCTCGACATTAGCATCCTGCCCTTGAAAATCTTCGCATGAATCACTCAAAACATCAGCATTGGCATCATCATTACTATCATTTAGAACATCCATTACTACATTGGCGCTTGTTTCACCATTGCTCATCTCATTCTGCGCTGATGAATCAGCCAGGCTCGCTTTTGGTGCCCCTAGTGCATCAACTTCCAAAATCTTTTCGCTCGCTTTTGGTGCCTCTAGTGCATCAGCTTCTAAAATCTTTTCGCTTGCTTTTGGTGCCTCTAGTGCATCAACTTCCAAAATCTTTTCATTTACGTCTTTACCAAATAATAACGCATCCAACTTTGCTTTCCTCTCAGACCACTCACCATTTAAATCGCAATCTTCCACTAAAAAACCCTTAACTTCCATACTGTCCAGATCCTCAAAATCCCCATCCTCATAGTTTATCCTATACAAACCGGTATTATAACACACAACTTTCCCCAAGAATACCCCACTGCAACCAAACTCTTTCCTAACATATCTTCCCACGAGTTTTAATGACCTTGTCTCTTTTACCCTTTTGCCGACATTAGAATCCATCACGTTTGGTTCATCAATTTTCTTCCGCTTTCTTCCCCGCCTCTTGGGCTCAACTACCACAGGCTCCATTTCACCACCAACCCTAATTGAATCCCAATAGGACAGCCTAAATCTAATCCAGCATCACAACCTCTTCTCCGAATATTTCAGCAGCAGTAAACAGAGGACGCTCCCTGAAAACCTATCTGTCTGAACCTCACACTTCCCTTGGCCTTGAGAACGCTATAACGAAATCAAAATTGAATGTTAATCAATTCTCATACAAATTAAAATAATATGAATTTTATCAAATGATGTGAACACAAGTGGATGTTTTAGATCCACGATTAAAAGCCAAAACCTAGAACTTTGAAGCTAAGATTCGTAAGAAAAAACAATTCTTTAGCCAATAACTAAGTCGATTCCGATGCTGATTGCAATTAAAGGTAGGGTTTGCCTGTAAACGCGAGGATAGATGAGCAGTTATCACAACGAAAGTGTAAAAACGAAAAGATAGTACCTTTTTGTTGGATGTACTCTAATGGATCACCGCCATTGAAGAAGGTTTGAGAAGAAAGAGAAAAGGAGATATAATACGGTAGGTGCTGTGGTGTTGATGTGATGCGATTTGGGATATAGGGTGAAATTAGCCCTAACCATTAACACATTCATTTGTTGAACCATAGATTCTCTGCACCTTCGGTAGTAAACAGTATATTACTTACTATTTGAGTCGACTCGTAAATCGCCCGATTCAAAACCTTTTATAAGGAATTTCAAAATTTCTAACTTATTATTATTATATTATTATTATTATTATTTGCTTATAACTTTTTATTAAATTCATTCTAGATATTATCTAATGGTTGGAATATTTATATCTGAATGTTTTAGCAATAAGACACAACAATACCCGGGTGTTTGTTAAAAAAATATTCTTAAATATTAAAATTAGTGACAAAATTATTTTAAATTTTATTTACTTTATACAAAAAATATATATTACATATATTTTAGAATGACATTTGTTACTTGTGCGACTTACATGTGTTATACTTAATTTTTACAACTTATATCATATAACTACTTGAAATATAAATATATTAGTTGATAAATAATTTTATTTTTCTAAGTAATTTATTTTTTTTATCATACAATATGGATGTTAAATCGAAACTTATCAAGAAATGATTAATTTGATATATTATATATGTAAAACTGATAAAAAATACAAAAGTTATTAACATTTAAATTACATTTACAATACAATGGTTATAATAAGAAATAATATTAAAATGCAATTAATACATATAACATGTCCATAAATAATCAAAATATTTATGGATAATCCAGACTAAGTATTTTTGAATTGGAATTGAATTAAAATATACCTAACCAAATAATCCAAACCTAATTATATTTGGATTGAAGTAAATTAAAATCTACTTAAACCTAATAACGAAACATGTAATTTTGCCACATAAGATCTTGAAGCATGCGAGCTTGCTACTTATGCTCAGCACGTTCTGAATTAATATATAGGGGGATAATTTGACGCCATAAAACTTTTAACAATTGATTTTGTTTTTACGGAATTAATTTGGTTGTGCATAAATTTTAAATGTTGATTTTGAAAATTATTTTGTTGAGTCATATTTTATTAAACTATATTGACTTTGTATAAATTTTTAAATGATGGTTTTAAGACTATTTTGTGCTTTTAATTTAGCCATTCAAATTAATAATAAAAAGCTAATGATTTCATTTTCATTTATCAGTCAAATGATACCACTAGAAATACAAATTTGTAAGACAAGTTTTCATATGAGCTAAAAGTCTCAAACAATCCTTTTTTTTTTAAAAATAAATTTTTAATATACTGTATGGAATGCCCTGTAAATTAGAACTTTTAATGTTAGACAAAAATTGAATAAAAATAAATAAAGTACAAAACAAAGGAATAGAAAATAGTAATCTATTACTATATAATAAGGAGAAGAAAAACTAATTGGAAAACTTTGAAAAAAATATTTCATTTCCCGCTTCTTTAGTCATTCTTTCCCGCTTCTGTTTTTCGTTTTGAACAATTTTCAGCAAATATTTTTGAAATTTTTTGCATGTCCCGCTTAAACAATTAATTAACCAATTAATCACATCCAATATTTGGCAAGTAAATCACATCCAATTATATATTATTTTAGACTCATTTTATTTCGTTGGGGGAGAAAAAAAAAAGAGTCCTTAGATTTTCAAAAGAAAAAGGAATAAATTATTTGATTATTAATCAAAATAAGTAATTAAAAATTATAAAATTATGTGACCTAAGTAATATGTACTTAATATAAACATAAAATCAAATATTGAATATTTAATATCATGAATGATATAAATTTAAATTTACTACTAAATAATATTTTTTTTTCACGTTAATGTCAACAAATTATTTGATTCAAACAATTTATCATTAAATATCTAATAATCAACAAATCGTGAAATCCCGTGGCATAGCACACTACAAAAATATGACATCTATTAATATATAAAAAGACAATGATATTTACTTGAAATAGTAACTAAAAATCAATAAAAAAATATTTGGTTTTCCCGCCTAAAAATTCAGAATTACTAAATTGGGCAATTCTTTTTTCTTGCCAAAGTTTGAAAAATCCTGCCTAA
>BKCP01005738.1:1820036-1844797 GCA_008636005.1 Striga asiatica
TTAAAAAAAAAAACAATTACTCATAACTTACGGGTCAATATTAACTTGGACGTGAATGAAATAGTCAATTATGTATAGTTCAATAAATTACTCAACTACTTAATTTTTTTTATTTGAATAGTTTATACAAAAATAAATTATTTTAAGTAATGAAACAATATAAATTTTATATTTATAATTATTATCCACATATGTTGTTAAATATATGATAAAATTTTACCAAAATAATTATTTTATGTAATCACATTATAGTCAAATCGAATTTCTGAATAAAAAAATTGAAATGACACTTATTTTGAAACGAATATAATGTAATTTATTATCAGTTATATGTATCCATGGGTTGTGTCCTAATTTTAAATAGACATTTTTATGTAATTTTTCACAATTTAAACTTTATATAATATTTTCAACAAATTAATATAGGTATTTGATTCTATATTTTTAATTTACAAATATTATTTAATAAAAAATTTTTAATTTATAAATATTAATAAATATCTCTTACCCGTGCAGTGCACGGGACTCATACTAGTTTTAATAGGAACTAGTCAAATATTTATTAACATTAAAAATAATTATGTTTTCTTTCCATATCATTTGGGCGGACATCGAAATTTGTTCTTAAAAAAATCTTTAATTTTGAAGAACAAATTTGAGAAAAAAGAAAAGAAAAAGATATGTAGCAAGGCAGGACTATTAAATATTTTAATGATTTGGACCGTTGAGTTACGACTTACGAGTCCACTAAGATCCTTGAACGAGTCAGATTTGCACTTTGTATTTTAAAGCATTTAGTTTCATTTAGGAGACAAAAAGAAGAGCTAGTGTTTGTAACCCAAAAAAAACAAAAAAAAAAGAAGCGCTAGTGTGAATTTGGCGGGAACGAACATGGAACTGATTTGTTAGTGTTCCCCGCCGATAATAGTTATGAAGTTTCAAGCAAGTTATTTTCGGTCAAAATGAAATTTTCGGTTCAAATTAAAATACCAATAGGTCCAATAGTTATTTGGGGCGTTAAGCTGTAGAAACTATACCTATCTGCAAATAATTTTATCGATCAAAATGAAATTATCAGTCAAAATTAAAAGATGAGAAAATTACCCATGAACTAATTAAAATATAAAACATTGCATATATATTAACATAATATTTTTACATAGTAAAATCTGACACAAATACTTGCACACATACGAGATTATGCATAATTTACTTACCTATTTAAAGGTAATATTTAAGGCAATTGTGCAATTGGTAACTGACCTAATTTAATTAGATTTTATTTTTGTAATTTTTCAAAAGCTTTATATTACTAATTGATATGGAATACCATACTTAAGGGGATAAACCGATCAACTAGGTTGAGCGAGTTGTCCGGTCGAGTAGAACAACACCAGGGCTGGTAGTGGTCGAACGTCGCCAACTCAGGACTAAGGGCCTTCGAGTTGAAAGACAACATAAGGAGTACAAGGCAGAAGGTCGAGCTAGGACCCTAGGATGACTTGATAAAACCTCAACCTGTAAGCACGACTGGCCGTGTGATTGACCAGAAGAAGCAACACTTGGTCCAGAGCAGCCAGTATTCTACCTCGATAGGCCTCGAGCGGGTTGCACTGTTAAGTGGTCTAATACGAATGATTAAGGAATAAAAAGGAATCTTTCCATAATTAGTGCTACACGTGGCACTACCTGATTGGTCTGCATTCTGCAACTATCTCTGGAAGTGGGCAGTGCGGACTGTACTATCGGGCAGCTTGGGCAGTCAGGTCACCACATATGGCCAGCTTGGGCAGCCAGCTCACCACTTTTGGGCAGCCCTCCAGAAGCATGTAATTCACCCCTATAAATAGGGGTGAGATATGCGATTTCAGCCATGGCGTTCATATTCTATATACTTTCTGCACTTTATCTTCTTCTACAAGTGCTCATTTAAGCATCAGAGGTTTTTTACTGGAAAACTCCTCTAGTGTGAGAGTTTTTGCAGGTCTAAAGACATTTAACCGGTGGAAAAGCTCAAGATCAGTTCGATTCTAGTCGGTTGGATGTCTTTGCACGCCATTTGGTGCAGTCTGTGGGACATTTTGTGCGAAAAGCTGTGATTCAAGGTAGCTATGGTGGACGAAATCTCAAGGAGAAACTGAGCGACAACGTTTGATGAGGCGTAAGATGGCCCTCCACCAGGCTTCTCTAGACCTTCCCAGACTCCGATGACCTCGATGCCTCTTTCTCAAGGCTTTGGGAGTTCATCGGCGGCCCATGTAGTAGTGGCAAGCTGGAGCTAGGTGTAAGAGGCTCGAACACCTCAAGCAGTGGTGGTTCAAGCGCAACCGCAGCCAGATCTGGCCAACGCGCAACCAGAAGGAGCTGTGGTGCAGACAATGGGACCAGCGAGGGCAAATGCAGAGCGCACTGGTCAACAGTTGGTGACGATAACTAGAGAGGAGATGGAGATGATAATCGTTAATGCGGTCGCGGCGGGATCTGTGCAGCAAGCCACTTACCATACTTCGCACGCCACCACCGCGTCGACCATGGTGGTGGGTGTGCATCAACAAAACACTGTGGAGGATGAGTCGAGTTATCGAGGAGATGGGCCTCAGAAAGATCGAGCGTTGGAAAGAATATGATGGCAAACCGGTAGGTCGAGCTCAAGGATATCCTTTCTTAAGGGACATTTTGGAGGCAGCATTACCAAACAACTTTCGAGAGACGAGTTTGAAGTACAACGAATCGATTGACCCGTCAAGCCATGTAAGATCATTAAAAAATATGGTTGTGTTGCATGGGTATTCTGATTCAGTGAGTTGTAGGGCATTCCTCTCGACCTTGAGGGGAGGGTGCAAGATTGGTTTCATCAACTCCCCACAGGGTCAATGATGAATTTTGAGGACCTTTTGGACATGTTCTTGAACCAATATGCTAGTGCAGTGGCCCAGGAGAAGATCTATTTGATCTTGATGGCTATAAGACAAGAAAAAGGAGAATCTTCGAGGAAATATGTTGCTCGATATAACCAGGTTTGTGTAGAGACCCCGTCTGCTTCGGACGAGGTCAAGGCGAGAAGTCTAATAAGGAGTCTGTGGGCTGGACCTTGTCGAAATTCATTGGCCAAGACACCAGCTCAAGCATATGACAAAGTCTTAAAGAGGTGTAAGAAGTATGTTAACTTGGAGGAAACGGAAGAGGAGTTTGCTAAATTTGAGCAGTTGGGTTGGCCTGAGCCAAAGAAGGAAAGGGCTAACTCGCCCAAGAGGGACAAGAAGAACTGATCGGAAAGGGGTCGAGAGGATCGATGGAAGGATCGACCCCTTCCGGGTGGTCAAAGATATACCAAGTACAGAGGTGCTTGAAAAGATTGAGAGGAAGCTGGATGGTCAAGATGTCACTTGGCTGAAGTAGCGAGATATCACTTGGCGGAAGCCACAGAGAGAAGGACTTACTCAACCTAAATCATGTCAATATTGCAGGTTTCACAAGGATTATGGCCACACAACAGAAAATTGTAGGCACTTAAAGGATAAGATTGAACGTTTGATTCGAGCAGGCCATTAGAAAGAATTTATGTACCATGACAGGCCGAAGAGGAAGGAAAAGCGGAGGTGTGAGAAGATTTTGTGGAGAGGAGTGATAAGGATGAGGATGACGATAGGGAAGATGGAGAAGGAAGAGGTGATCGAGTAGGTCGATGTGGTGAAGGGAACAAGCGAAAGAGGCGTGAAGTAGGCCGAGAAGGCCAGGAGGACGTGGTCCTAGTTAAAAGAGGCATTATTTATATGATTTCTGGTGTACTAACTGATGGTGACTCTAATAATGCCAAGAAGGAGCATGCCCGAGCGACCAAAAAGAAAAGAGAAGAAGTGGTAATTACAACTTGAATGCCAGTAATCAGCTTCCGAGCTGAAGATGCGAAAGGTGTTCTCGTGCCCCATAATGATGCATTGGTCATGACGGCTGAGGTGGAGGGGTACGATGTGAAGCGAGTCTTTATCAACACGGGCAGCTCTATGGATGTGATGTTCTATGATTGTTTCAGACAGCTAGATCTGAGTTTGCAGTTGAAGGAGGTCATAACATCTCTGTAAGGTTTTAATGGGAGTGAGATTCCTATGGGAGAGATCTCTCTCCTATAGCTCTTAGGTCAGGTGCGACCAGAAAATTTTGTTGTGTTCTATGAGGAGCATCATCGATATGCACATCTGAATCTAACAAATTAAATCCTAACACAACAGAATCTATAGTTTAGATTAGGACTTACTGTTTAAAATTTTTGCCAACTCTGAGACGTTGTTTATTTTCTCTGTAGGAGATCGTCTAATTTGCAGAGTCCATTGGGCAGTCGGACTAGGCCTCCTCGGTTGATCACTGGTCTCCGGGATGCGGTCGGGAGCTGGTCGGGTTGCGAGGATCACATCGCACGTTAGACGCTACCTCGGACTTGTGCACGTGCAGCTTGCGTGCACGCACGTCGGGCGCTGTTCGGGGTCATGTCAGGTCACGGGAATGCATCTGAGGATGTCGCGGGCCGTGCGTCTCGCCTGAGATTTGGAGCGTCGCGGCATGCGGAAAAATTGGACGGGGCGTCATCTGGTCGCGTGTGGTGTCGTCTGGCCTGGGACGTCGCGGTCTGCACGTTGCAGGGATGCATGGGTCACGAGTGTCGAGTGCTGTCGCCAATGATTCACGCGTGCGGCTGGGAAGGGAGTCGTCGGGGATCGCTGCGGCTGGCAGTGGGCTGTTGGTAAGGTTATAAACAAGTCGAGCCGAGCTCGAGCTTGGGGTGCTCGAGGTCGAGCTCGAGCTCGGCTCGTTAGATAAGCGAGCCCAAAATCAAGCTCAAGTTCGGCTCGTTTAACACTCATAACGAGCCGAGTTCGAGCCAATTTTGAGCTTTAACGAGTCAAATTATAGAAAATTATATAAAAATTCTCTTTTCGAGATTTAATGAGCTATATCGAGCCGAGCTGAGCTCGACTCGTTAACCAAACGAGATTTAAATGAGCTCGAGCTCGACTCATTTATCAAACAAGCTGAGCTGGACTCGAGCCTTAACAATCCGAGCCATGCTCATTTAATTTAACAGCACTAGTTGCTGGCTGCGACGGTTTTCGGCGAATTGGTGGTTGCCGGGAATTTTTTCGGTGATAATATATTCGTCGGGATCTCGAAATATTATACCTTATGATCTTCTAATATATTACCCTTACACCTACTTCGAATAGTCTTGGTGGTGCGACTAAATGAAACTCCCGAACCCTACTAAATATTTCACTCGATTTTCCCCCCTCTTTTTTCAAGGCTAAAATCGGATGGCTTATGGTATGTAGGAGGTGTTGGGACTTGGTGTATTTATTATGGTCTTCTCCAAATAGGGTTAGGAAACCTTATGTCTTCCAACTCCCTTCCCTTCTAGAAGTCTAATCCCTTCCAACTTAATTACCCTTCTAGAAGACTCCATGCCTTCCTACCTTGGTAATATTCTAGAAGGTATTAGATCCTCTTACTTCGGAAAATTCTAGAAGACAATTTAACTCTTTCTCCTTATTTGAGTAAATAATAAATCATTCCACTAGAGTAATATTATTGATCTTCCCATTTAGCTCCAATTTACAAATAAATTTGCCCCCTTATTAATTAATTTAATTGATCGTTTTACTTCCCCATGTTTAAGATATAATGTCTATTGATTATTTAATTACTGATAATATAATTAATCAATTTATTTTATTTATCATCCGAAATTAATACCACTCAGTTCTTGATTATTATGTTGGAAAATCAATCCGCCTGCAGGGCTTAACATAATAAGCTTTCATGAGCTCATTTCGGGGATGTCATCAACCCAACAGACCGGGACATAGTAACCATAAATAATTTTAACAGCACATCGAGTATGTCATCTTAACTAAAATAGAAATCGCCCTTGGTAAATCAAATAAATAAGTGACGAGTACATATGCATGTTTATTATCTTACGACTTAACAGAACACATCAATTATTGAGGTCTAGATTATTTACTTGGTTAGTATTCAAATAATCTTCTTTTTCGTAGGTCCATTTAATAAATATTAGTGTAATTCACTAGTCAAAGATCAACAGAACCAAAATCACACTACAACCTTTACCAATAGTTGTTCAATTCTGTTTAGACTGTGACTTCATTATTTATATTTTACAATGTAATAATATGATTTTTCTGTTCGACATATCGAACCATATTATCCACAACATAAAATAAAGGAATTGATGCTCGCATAAATAAATAAAATGAAACACAAATACTTGACTAAAACATAATTCTAATTCAAAATGGTATTGTCAGAAACTGAAAGCTGAGCTTTTACACTATACTCTATAAATCTTTCGACTAATATTAAGTATGTTTTCTTTCAATCTAATTCTCAAAGACTAATCTAACTAGTCACCCTACGCCTGACTCTCATTCCTTCTACGTGTCGGTCGAAGACCTTCGCCGGTAGGCTCTTCGTTAAAGGATCTGCTTGGTTGTCCTCTGACGCTATCTTGGCAACAATGACTTCCCCTTGTACAACGATTTCTCGTATTAGATAGTACTTGCGCTCTATTTTTTTACTCGCCTTATGAGTCTGTGGTTCCTTTGAGTTTGCTACTACCCTGCTGTTGTCATAGAAAACTGTAATTGCAGCGGGCAAACTCGGTATCATGTTAAGGTCTAACAGAAAGTTCCTGAGTCACACCGTTTCCTTTGCTGACTCTAAGGATGCAACATATTCGACTTCCATTGTGGAGTTTGCCGTGCATTTCTGCTTGACACTCTTCCAAACTATGACTCCACCTCCCAGAGTAAACACAAACCAAACTTATTTAAATATATAGATCAGTAAATCGTAGCAGACTGGAATTAACAAATTAAAAATATCACGAGTCATTACTTCTTAATTCTTATATTGTTATTATCTGCTCGTTTGGGGCTGAAAGTAGAAAATACAACCGACACAATAGACTTGTGCAAGTTTGGAGCTCAACCGCAAATCGCGCAATTTCCCGCGTTGCTTAGAGCCCATTTACTTTTGAGTTTTGACTAATCAGACATAAATCATAATCATAAAAATATAAAAAGTAGGACTATTAATTTAAAGAAATATGAAATAAAATATAGTCGTCTAGAATTTCATTGAGATGTTTGTTCCTTGTAGAGTGTTTTACATACGGTCAATCATTTCCAAATGAGGCACCGGTAAGCACCCGATTCAATAAATTTTAAGAGTTTATACCATATTATCACTTTAATTTTATACCATATTTTTTTGCTTTGACACAAATATGATGCTTATAAATATCCAATCTAACTCATACAATAAAAACAACTTACACGAAAATACGAAAACACATATATTATTAGGGTCAGTCTTTATCGCATGTTGGGTTTTTCTTGAAGAAACCGTTTTTAGTCACAACCAGTTATACATTATTGTTTCACGTGTAACTGGTTGAAAATATTAGTTTGTGGGTACGATGAGTAACCCATTAATCAAACTAATAATGTTGTTTACAAGGACACTTTTAATAATGTATGACGCATTACCACTAACGAAGAATTTATGATTACTTTACAAATGCCCAACATATTATAACTTATTGAATAATAACCTTCAATTTATAAATTTTTCCAAAATTAATATACATACTAGTATATATTTATATATATATATATGAATAATAATTGGCAGTATTTCAAGATTCTTGTGAGGAACAAGGAGGCAAAAAAGAAACTCAATGCTTACTCATTTAACAAGAGAAATGTTTTATGTCAACAAATACAAGTAGGAATTTGTTGCACTTATAACATTTTATCATTTCAAAGTTAAAATATTGTGTCGTGAAACCAAAAAGGTAGGGGTGTATTCGTTTGGATTTTGAGTGACATTTTAAGATTTTTTAACATCCGATATTATATTATACCTTTTAAGATTCTTTGATTTAAGTGGAATCTTTAGAAATCTCATGTCCGAAGGTGGGATTTGGTGTAATATTTTGTTGTCGTAATTTCGTCACTGGTATCCCAGAAAGTCATAAATTTTCACTCAAATCTAAGTGCTAAATAAATTGAATATTGCTTGACTTTTTAAGACTTTTTGAATCCATAATTGATACATTGTGATTTGCTTAGACTTTATAAATTTTCAAACGATAAAATTTTAAACAATGTTTAAAAATCCATATCAATACACTCATCGTATTCTGCATATAAAGTAAATTAATGGTTCAACACAACGGGTGAAAAACATTTGACTCCCTTGTGGTAACGAGTTTAATAAAACAACTTATGTTTGGTTTAAATACGAAAATAATTCACNAAAAAAAAAAAAAAGTTATGCGAAAGACATATATCACACACACATATATAGAGAGATTGAATCAAATGAGTCAATATTCTTAAAATGAGAATGTGAAGCTACCATTAAAGAGAGACCCAAAAGTATTATCAATATTTAATCTTTTATTTTTTAATTATTCTAATTATGGGATTGATTACTATAAATAAAAAATTCAACCTAAAACGACATTTAATACTAAATAGAGGGAGTATATATAATGAATGGTACATGCACAATTGTCGATCAAAGCCCAACCACTACATTATTATTGCTCAACCATACAGAGGACTATGCCACACTGCATACACACGATCAAACATCCACTCAAGCTATCTTGTGCATGCACGAATAGTCTTTTTTCACTCGAGAGTCTAGTACCTTTGGCTTTACTTACGCTATCGAGGTATGCCAACTCTAGCCTTACTCGCTATATCTAGCGTTCGCCAAACTCATTAGTTCTGACCTTATAGGTGCTGGCCATACACACTCTACAACGCTCGCGTATGCCAACTCACGCAACCCTCTTACAAGTACTTAGATTTTCCACTAACTGCCAGGTCAAACAATTATCGACCGTTCTCCACAAAGTGCTCTCGCATTGTGTTGCATCTGCCCACGATACCAACTCAGCCAACTGCTCACTGAATGGTTGAATCATATTGTAGTCAAATCGAATTTATGAATAAAACCTTTAAAATGATACTTATTTGAAATAAATATAATTTATTTTATTATCAGTTACTTGCACCGTACGGGTTGTGTACAAACTTTAAATAGATATGTTTTATGTAATTTTGCACAATTTAAATTTCATTTAAATTTTTTAATAAATTAATATATGTAATTGTGTTATATATTGATTCTATATTTTTATAAAATAATTTAATCAGTATTTTTAATTTATAAATATCGATGAATATTTTTTACTTGTACATTGCAACGATATTTGTACAAGTTATTATTTTTGGAAAAAATAAATACATAATGAGTAATAGTGGCAAGAAATAATCCCAAGATCAGACTAAATATCGACTATAAAATAACTCCACTTTCTCACAACTCACTCACACATTATTACTCCGACTTCTCTCTCCCTCACAATGCCGCAATGCTTCTCTGTTTCTCTTCTATTCAGCTGTTAGTAGAAAGAAACAAAGAAGTATTTGCTCCAGCCCAAACTTAAAAAAACAGAGAGAAGGAAGGAAACTATTCTATGTCCAAATATTGAGATTTCTAGAATTATTTTTTTTTCCTTTTCAGCGTAATCCCTTTATTGATTATTCACACTACATTTTCCATTTTATAGATTATGAATCAGATCTATCTCAGTTTTCCATAAATCCAAGATAAAGCACATCTAACCAATCCCCTGTTTCTCAATCTCCCCTGTTTTTTTTCTTCTTCTTGATTTTCTTTCAGGAAAAAAAAATAAAAATAAAAATGGGTGAAGTCTCTGCAAAAAGCTTGATAGTGGAAGCTTTGCCGGTGTATAGAGGACCGGGGCAAATTGGTGTTTTGTGGGATCTAATAAGGGCGCCATTGATAGTCCCATTGCTGAGAGTGAGTGTGTACATTTGCTTAGCCATGTCCATAATGGTGTTCTTGGAGAGGCTTTACATGGGTGTTGTTATTATTCTGGTCAAATTGTTCTGGAAAAAGCCGGAAAAGAGATACAAATATGAGCCCATGTGTGATGATGATGATGATATAGAGATGGGCAGTGAAGCCTTTCCTACTGTTCTTGTTCAGATCCCTATGTTCAATGAGAAAGAGGTCTTTTTTTTTTTTTTTTTTTTCNATTTTTCGGAATCGTTTGTTTTGGTGTGTGTGTGTGAGAAAATGGAGAAATTGAGGAGTTATTTATTTATTTATTTATTTTATGAATTGAGACAGGTTTACAAGATCTCAATTGGTGCTGCTTGTAATCTTTCATGGCCTTCCGATAGATTGGTGATTCAAGTACTTGATGATTCTACTGACCTTATCATCAAGGTAATTTAATTTTTTATATCTGGAAATTTGGCCTCATGAAAATCTAGAAAACCAAAATCTTGTTTAATGTTTCTTTTTCGGATAGAAGCACAGTGCCATTATAAGTTTTGGCAATGAATTTCTGTCTCTTTTATAGTATCTCATCAATTTCGGTTGGCTGGCAAAGATTTCCTTTTTCTGATCAGTTCGTTTCAATAGCTGTTCTTTAAATTAAACATTTCACTAAATCTTTGTTTTGAACTTAATCCTTGCAACTTCAATTTGTAGCAGTAGCATAGATGATCGCTAGTACATTTTGTGGACCAAGCGTTTGACCAACAGAATTTAGTTCCTTTTAATTGATTTTGGTAGCTTTTTTAAAATTTTCTAATTCCAAGATGACTGAAAATAAATTATACTACCTTCTATTTCTTTTAAATGTCATTTTGGCTTTATCAACTATTAACCAAAATAAATGTCATTTTAGATCTTTTGTATATATTTTTCCATTATTACCCTCATTTAGTTAATAAATACCACTGTTGTTTTGTGACCTGGACTGACCCGGAGCTGGAACCGGTTCGAGTGTAGTATTTGGACCGGGCAACCAAGGACCCGGTCAAACCCGGTCGACCCGGCCGAGACCAGGTCGACCTGGGGCATTGACCCGGCCGGGTCAACCCGGTTGACCCGGTCCATATATATTTTTTATATTTTTTTTAATTTTTAAAAATAAAACTATGTATATATGCTTTTATGGTAAATATTTATCATGACATACATAATATTAACACTTTAATATACAAATTTTATACACAAAACATTTAATTTTGTTACTTTTATGTATATTTATATAACAAAAATACTATATATATAATTTTAAAAATTTTAAAATTAATTATCCGGTTCAGCAATTGACCCTGTGACCCGACGGTTGAACTGGTGACTCGGTGACCCGAGGACCTGCCCGGATCGATCACCGGGCCGGGTTTAAAAACTATGATAAATACACTACCTCTTTTCATATTCTCTTCATCTTTTTTTTAAACCATTCATCTCTATCTTCATTAATGAGAATTATTATTGACAAAAAAATTATTTTTAATTAGTGTGCAACTTTCAAAACGACACTTCTTATGAATAGGAGGGAGTAGTATAAGCTACTTTTCCAATATTAGTTTCATCAGTTTAATTTATTAGAAATAGAATGATTGAATTTTGAAGTTGGTGTGTGCACAAGTGCAAGAATTAGTTATAATTGTTGGTTTTTGGCATTAATGAGAAACAAAAAATAATAATGGTTTTTGCAGGATATGGTTGAGAAAGAATGCATTAGGTGGGGTAGCAAAGGCATTAACATTAGATACCAAATTAGGGAGACAAGAGGAGGCTACAAAGCAGGTGCCCTAAAAGAGGGTTTGAAGCATGATTATGTCAAGAATTGTGAGTATGTTGTCATATTTGATGCTGATT
This sequence comes from Striga asiatica, assembly GCA_008636005.1. Classification (NCBI taxonomy): domain Eukaryota; kingdom Viridiplantae; phylum Streptophyta; class Magnoliopsida; order Lamiales; family Orobanchaceae; genus Striga; species Striga asiatica. Next base: position 1,831,836 of record BKCP01005738.1, read on the forward strand.
TTCGGCCCGAACCCGACTTTCTCAGACGGGCCGTCCCTTTTCTGATCCATAACCCTGATATTGCTCTTGTGCAAGCTCGATGGAGGTTTGGTAAGCCTTACTTTTCTCTATACCATTAATTACCTCTTCAATTTCTCATAATTATAACTCATTATACAAATTAATTAACATTAGGTTAGGGTCAAATACATTGCAAGAGGTTATTATTTTTAATTAAATAAAATTATTTATGAAGAAACGAGCATGTTTGGATACAAAATTTCTCAAAAAAATCCAAACATTTTTAACTCAACTACTTTTTTTAACTCAACTTTAACTCAACCCTACTATTATCAATATTATTAATATAATTAAATAATATCAATCATTCATTCTTACACACCACCTTACCTTAATTCACTATTCATCCACTCACATGATTTTAACTAACATCACTTCAAATCTTGTCTCTCCTACTTTACATCAAATCAACTTTAATCATTTTATTTTAAATATTATTTTAATATATCCACTAACAATTAACCATATCAATTTTTTCAAAATTAACCAAATCAAATAAAAAAAAAATTCAAACAAAATCCAATCATCCTACCGTGAATTGTGCAAGTATTCTCTTTCTCTCGCTTATTTTGCTTTCCGCCTTTTTTTTCTTCCTTGCTGATGACTTTTGAGGGTAGGGCCATTTTTGGAGGCCGTTGAATTGAAGCAGGATATGGTACCATTTAAGCCGCTTCTTTAATTAATAATCGCCGTACATCACGGTATATGAGGACCCAACATATCTAATCATGCTTTTGTAGATGTTGTACTTCAACTTTATTTACTATTTAGGTTAGAACACGTCTGCAAATACTTTAATAAGTAAATGATTTATCAGGTTGAAAGGATGAATAATTGAGTATTAAATTTGATGATACTTTGTTAATTAAAGCTAAACTAGTACAACACCCATGTATTACATGGGTGGCGACGGTGCTTCGTTCATGGACGGATTCTTAAAAGTGGGATGAGTATCCGGACAAGTCAAATCCAAGACCGTCCTGGCCGGCGCCCACCCTTATCATAAATAATCAACATATTATAAATAATTCGAACCTAAATATATTTGGATTAGAAGTAAACTAAATCTACCCAAGCCTAATAACGAAGCATGTATTTTTGCCACATAAGATCCCGAAGCATGCGAGCCTGCCACATAGACTCAGCACGTTCTCAATTAATATATAGGGAGGGATGTATTTTAGAATTTGATAAATTGAAATAGAATTAGAGCATAATCGTAACAAACAGATTAAAGAAGAATAGTTGGTTCTTAGTGGAGCATTTACGAGTGTTGGTAATATCTGCTGTTTACATATTACCTGCTTCGCGATTAATTTTGTAATTGGCATGTATAGTTTGGATGTACAAATCAGAAAAATAAAATAAAATAATAGTATGCTTTTTTCTTGATTTTGCGGTAGTCGTGTTAAATTAATTCGTCAACCCCAAGGGCGGGAATGACGAAATTGTCCTGACCATTTAGTTAGAACTGGAAGTAATGATGTCGGCCTACGGGGGCAAATTTGTACTTGCTGCTAAGCAGACAAAGGGCAGTTATAGAGCTGGCTGATGTCAGTGTAGGGGTAGAGGCGTAGAGCTGTGTTAAATGCAGCACGTGGTGTTATTCCCGTGGTCAGATTGGTGGAGGGAACAATAGTGAATAGTGATCCACTGATACTCAAAAAAAAGAAAAAAAAAAAAGAAAAAATAGTTTCTTTCCTTGAGTTTCTATGTAAGCTTGGAGGATGATTGGATAAGATTTCTCAAAAAATTTAATTATTTTTAACCAATAACTTTTTTAACTCAAATCTAATTAAACTTTAACATAACAATATTATCCTGAATATTATCAATATAATTAAAACACGTTCGATTGTTATGCTTATCTTTCCAAATATTGTTTATATTATATTTCTTTCATATTGTTGCCTCTAGTTTTTTTACTATCTAAAAAGTGGTGTCATGAATGAATTAATAATAATACATATATATTTACATATGTATAGAAAGCAAAAACTTTTAGAGTGGTGAAATATGAAGAGCAAGTGTTTGATTCATGTGTTATTGGGCATGACTACTTTAAAGAACATAAAACAATTTGGACTTAATCATTTTGCAGTGAACGCTAATGAATGCTTGTTGACAAGAATGCAAGAAATGTCTTTGGACTATCATTTCACTGTGGAGCAAGAAGTGGGGTCCGCTACTCACGCCTTCTTTGGCTTTAATGGTAACTCTTTCCTTTTCTAATTACACTGATAAATCTGCTTAATTAACTAATTAATTATGCCCACTATTCCATAGAGTTGTGCTATAAAGACGATGAGTAATTATACTTAAAAAAATATTATTAATCACTTTTACAACAACAAAATCATCACCCTAATTCCTAAAGTGAGATGCAAGTCTTTTCATCTCTAATGATGCTTTTTTGTTATTGTTACAAACTAATAAGCCAAAATTATTATTTTGCAACTGGCATTCCCCTATAAAAATAAAATCATTTCCCAAGAAACTCATTTGTTTATGCAAATAACAAATAGGCATAACAAATTTTGATATATATAGGGACTGGTGGAATATGGCGAATTGCGGCAATAAACGAGGCCGGAGGATGGAAAGACCGAACGACAGTTGAGGACATGGATCTTGCCGTTCGAGCTGGTCTCAAGGGCTGGAAATTTCTATACTTAGGTGACCTTCAGGTATTAATATTTATTATTCATGCAACTTCATGTCAGTCAATTTGGAAAGAAAAATTCAAATATCTTTAAAAAGTGAATAAAGGCCATGATTGTGGCTAATAACATATATATTTGTGTTTTGTAACATAGGTGAAGAGTGAACTTCCAAGTACATTTAAGGCCTTCCGTTTCCAACAGCACAGGTGGTCTTGCGGTCCGGCTAATCTTTTCCGCAAAATGGTTATGGAAATTGTTACTAACAAGGTATTTGCCTATATAATTGGACTTTATTGGTATCATGTAACAAGGACAACTAATCTTTGTCTATGTTATGTGCAGAAAGTGACGCTTTACAAGAAGTTTTACGTGATCTACAGTTTCTTCTTTGTGCGAAAGATCATAGCCCATATGTTCACTTTCTTCTTTTATTGCGTTGTGTTGCCATTGACGATTCTTGTACCGGAGGTCGATGTCCCTAAATGGGGAGCCATTTACATTCCATGCATAATCACCACCCTCAACTCTGTTGGCACTCCAAGGTACACTTATTATAATTAAACCGTTTTACTATGGAGCCAACTGTTGGCTTCATAGCAAAACTGTTTTTTTTATTGTGAAAGATATTAATATTCTAGGCCATACTTGAAACTATCCAATTTTTTTTTTCCCTTTGATTAATATAATTCATTGTTGTTGCCTTATAGTGATCAAGATCATTACATTTTCAGGTCATTCCATTTGTTGTTCTATTGGGTCCTTTTCGAGAATGTCATGTCCTTCCATCGAACAAAAGCCACTCTTATCGGCCTATTGGAGGCCAAGAGAGCGAATGAATGGGTTGTGACCGAAAAACTTGGAGACACCCTCAAGAACAAATCCAAAAACAAATCAAGTGCACCTAAGAGGTCCCTATCTAAATTCCTTGGAGATAGGTAATTCACAAATTCTCATTCTACTAAAACTCTTTTCATCCAAATTTGGTACTTAATCATTATATGAATAATACGGGTTAGTAACAAATTGTTATTCTAAAAAGGTATGATGCTCATAGATTAAAGCTTGTTTACTAACAATATATTTCATTTGCCTTTTGTTGTATTTTTCAGAATTTTGGTACACGAGCTCGGTTTCGCAGTGTTTCTATTCGTATGCGGATGTTATGACTTTATGTACGGAAAGAACAATTATTTCATATACCTTTTCCTTCAAGTCATCACTTTTACGATTGCGGGATTTGGCTATGTTGGCACCATTGTCCCAAGCTCTTAATTCCGGCATTTGGGTAAAATTGCGCCAAACGATCGTTGCAAGTGTTTTTATATTACACAAGTATGTATACTACAGTTGAGTATGTTTGGTAAACAACATATATTTCATCTTGATCGATAGAAAAGGAGCATCAAGATACATGTATTATGTAATAGAGTTAGACAAGTAATGTGTTGTTTTTTCTTCTTTTTAATTTATTTTATTTTAGCTTAGTGTGTTTGTTGTGTGACATTGTGCTACATTATTGTTCTGTAACATTATTGATCGGCTTAGTGAAAAGGAACTAAGCTGACTATTGTTGTAATGCATATAGTTCGTACTGAAAAGTACTTAAAATTTTGCTTGCTGCTTGTTACTTTTAATAGAGGTTTCTCATATTCGAAAACTGTAGGGATTCATAAATTGAATAGAGTACTTTGAATGATTTGATGTCTCCTTACTAAAATAATTTAACGTAGAAATTATCCGTAGCTTTTGGATATTGATAGTGGTTTCGTATATGTAAACAAAACACCAAACACAAAGTGTCATGGCCAAGTAAATTGCAACACTACTACCACTAGCGAGTAAGTGCTTGTTGGAAGCATTTTTTAAAATTCCACTTTATAAATCAACTTCCCCAAAAATCTCTATTCCCTTGCTTCTTTAAAATGGAGTTTTGGTATCCAAAGTCCGTCTATGTATTCACCAACATAAATTATTGACGAATTTGCACACCTTACCACAAGTTATGATTTTTATTACACTTATATGCTCCTTATAATCTTATTTATAAAATTGTCTGACTAAGCCAAAAATATTTCAATTTTATCTGAGATTGAGACGTAACGGTTATTACCTTATTTTTAGGCATCTTAAATGCAAATAAGATCCTTAATTGAAATTAAATATATACTTATTGGATCAAAAAATTCATTCTCTCATGCCCACGTTATCCTCTCTCTCCCTCTGCAAACCGCTCCATCCTTTTCCCCAATTCACTCTTCAATGGTCAAGACAGTGAGTAAAAAATGGAAATTGAAATTAGAGTAAGAAGAGAAAAGCAGAGACAATGAGTCCTATGGTTAGGCCTGTGTGTTTAATTTTTGGTCTCTGGGATTGAAGGCAGGGAACGTAAATCCAATGGCGGATCTTTTTCGATCGTTGTGAAGCTACATCCAAGCACGAAATGGGAGCTTGCGAACAGGCCTGTGGAGGCGGAAAATCCGACGAACGTAGTTTCGTGTAGAATCGGAGACAGATCTATTCTGTAGGAGAGGAGAGGGGTTAGGGATTTTGTTGATGACGGCGGGATGGTGACGTTGACGAGATTCGTGCCGGAATCATAGTCGATCCACGCCACGATCGACTTGCCGGACATGAGATTGAGATCGATCTTCGAACCCCCGGCGAAGTACGCCACAGGGGCAGAGGAGTTGGAGCGGAAGGCATTCGAATCGATGCCGACGTGGTTGTCGTTGACGGTTTCGCTCGTGTGCATCTGTGTGTTACTCAATAAGAAATCGGTGAGACGTTGGTTTCTGTTTTGTTGATTGGTGTTTGGATATGTGATTTTGCTTGTGGAATTTCTGTGCGCATTTTCTGTGTAGGTTTGTGGTTTTGTATTGTTTATGNTAAAAAAAAAAAAAAGAGAGAGAGAGAAAAAGGGAGTATATGTACCGTACATGTAAATCTTAGCTATGTACTGTTATTGTCTTAGTTATGTACAATTAGTTTGTGAATGGATGTTTATTTTATCTGTTTTTAATGTTTTATTCATAGTTTATGTTGGGTATATTCGAAGATCTTTTTGTTAGAAAACAAATTTGACAAAGCATAAACTAATTTTTTTTTTGTATAAAATCAATTTATATTTAGCATAAACTGATTGCAACATGTACTGAATATATACTAATATAAACGCAATATATATCACCTGACAACTGCGTGAATTAAGAAATTCCAGTTGCGCACATATACTGAATATATACTAACATAAACGTAATATATTAATTTTTTTGTTTTGTTTTTATTTGTAGTCTGTTGTGTATTTATGTTTTAACTTGAATATTTTTTTATGTGAATGGATGTTTGATTTTTTTGTCATGGTTCTTATTAGCTCTGTCGTGTTCACAAAATGGTGAGAAACATATACGAATTATATAGCCAAAATATACTGAATACAAACGAAACATATTCAGTATAAGTATACCTAAAATATATATACAAAACATGTACCTAAAATATACCTAAAATATTCAGTATACCTAAAACCCTAAAATATATATACAAAACATGTACCTAAAATATACCTAAAATATTCAGTATACCTAAAACGGAACATGTCGTCATGTTGCAGATTCTGTATACGAAACATATACCAGAAATATACTAAATATAATAATGATGTTGGTGGAAAAGTTCAAAGATAACTTTGTTGAGGCAAAAATACTGAGAACAACGATTTTCTCATGGTTTATGTATATTAATAGTTTTGTTTCGTTTACTTTTGTAGTTTTTGCCGTGTTTTTTATGTTAGTTGTGTATAAACGTATAATAAACTGAAAATAAATTGGATATAAATGTACAATATAAAATAGTATATACCTTTTTTCTGATTTTATTGTTCTCCAAATTTGCTCAAAATTCAAAGAAAACACATACCTTTTTTCTGATTTTATTTACAATATAAAATAGTATGTAAAAAACAAAACAATATTCAAAGAAAACAAATATACGTTTTTTCTGATTTTATTATTCTCAAAATTTGCTCTTGATCATGGAAGAGAATCCTCCTCATCGTTTGTTTGTTTATTTAGGAGACGATGAAGCTAGATTTCATATTTATTGTCTTTCTATTTTTCAGTCAAACGGTTAAGCTATTTTCTAGGATATATATTTTACCATATATATCAAATATTTTGTTTTTTTTTCTTTATTCAACACACATCAGTTGCGAATTTTAAGGGCATGCGTTTTTATAGGTTGGAAACTGATATTAGGCAACTCAATAATTATTTCACAAAAAATTGGCATAGATGCAATTCTTTTTGTTTCAATCGTAAAGTTACAACTAGTACGTGGCCCGTGCAATGCACAGAGAAATAATATTATAGTTGTATTATAAATTAAATATATACATAATATTAATCATGATTTATCCATTGTTTTTAAAATTGGACCAGACCGGACAGTACTCTGACCGGATAAATAGGGAATTGGTTTATCGACTAGTCCTGTTCGCTTGAATAAAATGTTTGCTAGCAAACCTGTCAACACCAGTCCATCGAAAATATCGATATTTTTGAAATAAATTTTGTTACATTTAAAATTATTTTTAATATAAATGAAAATACATATTTAAATAAAATGTAGATTTATAAATCATTTATCATTTAGTTTAAACTTTGAAAATTTTTAAATTATTTAGAAATTTAATTAATTTTTTTTATATATATTGAAACATTGAAAACTTAGTTACCTCCCATAAAAAGAAACATAATTTTCTTCTCATATTTATGATATATGTTCATAGAAATGAGATTTTTATGCATACACGTTTCATATGTTTGGGAATCTTAAGATCGTTTAGATTCTCTTAAAAAAATCTATCTATATTTGCATTTTTAAACTCTTTTTGGATTAAAAGTAATGGCACCATTTGACATGTTTGCAATTTTACAGATTAATCATAATGTCCCATTATGATTCTTTTGTTTTGTTATGTTTTTATTATAGTTACAAAAGTTCCTTAATTATCATGATTTTTATTATGATATTAATCATGATCTTATGGGATTTTTTTAACTAAACCGATGTTATGGGATAAAACAAATCTATACTTACCTTTGACTTTTTCAGCAAAGGTAAAAAAATCGGTTCTGATTTTTATCCCATAACAAATCTTTAATGTCAAGACTATAAATACCAAAACAAATCTGTAATTAATGTAATTCTATTTTCAGCAAGCATTAATTAATTTTGACCTTTCTACCTACTATTTCTAGTAAATATGATGTCTTTTTATATAAGTATAGATAGATTATTTCCAAAACACATTGGATGCATGTAAATAGCCCTTAAATTATTCCTAATCCTAAATATACAAAGTAACCATATATACTGATAATTGTGCACCTAAATAATTAAATATTTGAAGCAAATATTAACCTTGAAAATTATTCTCTAAATGTCATATTTTTTGAGTTTATTGCAATAATTTACTCTCTTCTCTTTTAATAGATAAATTATTGAAAGTGTTGGTATAAATATTTTGGAAATTTCTTATACATAGTGTAATTATCTGGTAATCTAATAAATTTCTAATATTATACTGATAGCTTAAAATATTAACCAATACATTACATCAATTAAGTTTAATATATAAAAATATAATATATATAAAAATATAATATATATGTCAGATAAATTTACATCTATTACTATATAATAAGGAGAAGAAAAACTATTTGAAAAACTTTCAAAAAAATATTTCATTTCCCGCTTCTTTAGTCATTCTTTCCCGCTTCTGTTTTTCGTTTTGAACAATTTTCAGCAAATATTTTTGAAATTTTTTGCATGTCCCGCTTAAACAATTTATTAACCAATAAATCACATCCAATGTTTGGCAAGTAAATCACATCCAATTATATATTATTTTAGACTCATTTCATTTCGTTGGGGGAGAAAAAAAAAAGAGTCCTTAGATTTTCAAAAGAAAAAGAAAATAAATTATTTGATTATTAATCAAAATAAGTAATTAAAAATTATGAAATTATGTGACCTAAGTAATATGTACTTAATATAAACATAAAATCAAATATTGAATATTTAATATCATGAATGATATAAATTTAAATTTACTACTAAATAATATTTTTTTTCACGTTAATGTCAACAAATTATTTGATTCAAACAATTTATCATTAAATATCTAATAATCAACAAATCGTGAAATCCCGTGGCATAGCACGCTACAAAAATATGACATCTATTAATATATAAAAATACAATGATATTTACTTGAAATAGTAACTAAAAATCAATAAAAAAAAATATTTGGTTTTCCAGCCTAAAAATTCAGAATTACTAAATTGGGCAATTCTTTTTTCTTGCCAAAGTTTGAAAAATCCTGCCTAAATTAATGTAATTAATGTACAAAATTATTTTGGTCAAATATTGCGGCTATTACCTTTATTTGTTGAATAATTTAAATGTGAAATATAATATATTGACAAAACTTGCAGCTATTACCTTTATTAGTTGCATAGTTTAAATTTGGTATATAATATATAAAAAAATAAAAATATTTTTATTTAAAAATAAAAATAAAATAAAAAACAATTATTCATAACTTACGGGTCAATATTAACTTGGACGTGAATGAAATAGTCAATTATTTATAGTTCAATAAATTACTCAACTACTTAATTTTTTTTTATTTGAATAGTTTATACAAAAATAAATTATTTTAAGTAATGAAACAATATAAATTTTATATTTATAATTATTATTCACATATGTTGTTAAATATATGATAAAATTTTATCAAAATAATTGTTTTATGTAATCACATTATAGTCAAATCGAATTTCTGAATAAAAAATTTGAAATGACACTTATTTTGAAACGAATATAATGTAATTTATTATCAGTTATATGTATCCATGGGTTGTGTACTAATTTTAAATAGACATTTTTATGTAATTTTTCATAATTTAAACTTTATATAATATTTTCAACAAATTAATATAGGTATTTGATTCTATATTTTTAATTTACAAATATTATTTAATAAAAAAATTTTAATTTATAAATATTAATGAATATCTCTTACCCGTGCAGTGCACGGGACTCGTACTAGTTAGCCTTAAAGAATCTCACTAAACATGTAGATACTAGTATGGATCATTTTGAATTCTTTTAAGAATTATACATTCGTCCAAAAAACGCAATAAATAATTTTCACAAGTGTACCAAAACAAACTGTAAATTTCTTAGTTAAACATAACCTCAATGACTTTTAAGTTTAACATGTTTGTTGCTTTATCCATCAATGGTTATAGCATTGTACTTTGGAAACTCCTCTAATGTAAAGCAAGGCCCAACTAATATAAACCTCCGGCCCACTGGAATTTTATACACAACAGTTAAAGAGGAAATAAGCATATATTACCTATTATCAAAACCCTAGTTGTGGGCGCTCAGACTATAAACCCTATTATAGTCGTTGTCTCCGTCTATAAAATCCTTGCAGAACCCCCAGACCTTAGCCTCCTTACAAACTTAGAAAGTAGCTAGCTCTCATTTGCCAATTTCATTGACGATGGAGTTTTGGGGTACGTTTGCTGTTCTTGAATTATTTTTAAGGATCTGCTGTCCTTTAGATATATAATGTATCTTCATTTAAAACTTTTTCCCATGTTTTGCTGGATTTGTTTAGCTTCAAAGTGTTAACGGTCTATCTTATGTTTGGATTTCTGCTTCTTTATCGCCTTACGAACAGTTTGTTTATACATGTTTGCGCCTTTCCAATCCATCAAAGTCATTACTGCAGTCATTTTGTTCCATTTCCTTGTTCGTTTCATAGTTTAGGAGTTGTAGGTGTACATGGATAGATTGCAGTAGTTTTGTGATTATGTATTTGTTTTATAAGATTATGTCATCTGTCGTGGAAATAATCGTCAATGTTTATTTGGTTTTCTGGGTTTGAAGCGTTAAGGCCAATCCTGCATTTTTTGTTAATCTTTTCGTGGTTTCTAATTCGTCCGTTTACTGCTTTACTGATACGTATCAGGTGTTGAAGTTAAAGCTGGGGAACCACTTAAGGTCAAACCCGATAATGGATCATTGATTCACATCTCACAGGTTAGGGTGATATTCTTTATAAAGTGGCGATCTTTCAATCTGCTCTGTTGCCCATTTATTGCTTCCAAGTTAATTTTTTGTTAAAATTGTATCTCTTTGTTTTGCAGGCCTCATTGGGTGAGGTTAAGGATGTCAAAGGAGCCAAGAGAGTTTCCCTTCGGCTCAAAGTTGACAATAAGGACTTTGTTATCGGTTCTCTTTCGGCTGAAGACAGGACTCAGGTGATGTTTGACTTGGTTTTCGAGAAGCAATTTGAACTCTCACATGATCTGAAACATGGAAGTGTGTACTTCATGGGTTATGTTGCTGATGACCCAATTTCAGGTGAATATGCTTGCTCTATACCCAATTGATACTAAATTTTATGTTCATCCTTTTGTTTCTTGCCCTTTTGAGGAGTATTTGTTTAATCTTAACCGTATTATTCATGTTTTCCATATTGTAGACATTGATGATGTCTCCTCTGATGATTCTGAGGATGTGTCTGAGGACGAGCAACTGGAAAATCAGGATAATGGTAGTAAACTCCCCTTAAATGCAACGGAGATTTGAACACTGCATGTGAATTAATTTTCTACCTTTTCTTTAACTGCTAATTCTTTTAGGTGATGTTAAGCCCAAGACTGAGGATGCTAAGGCTGCTAATGGTGCTGCGGCTGCCAATGAAGCTAAGGCAGCAAAAGCTGCGCCTGAGCCTGTGAAGAAGGATGAGAAGCTTGATTCTGATGATAGTGAAGATGACTCTGAAGATGTTGATGAAATGGCACTTGATGCATCATCCTTTGGAGTCGACTCTAGTGATGATGAGTCTGGTGAAGTATGTGTTTTTTCTTCTAATGCCTGCAAATATATGAATTTGGCTTTTGTTTGCTTTATTGAGTATTCACCATTTGTTCCGCCAATTGCTGAATGGAAATACAATTTGATTTTTTATCTTGTTAATAGTTGTGATAATATAATTGTGGATGGATATTTGAGTAAACCTTGATTTGGGCTTTCAGGATTCTGATGAAGAGGATGATGATTCTGATGATGAGGAGGAAGAGCCTACCCCAAAGGTACAGCTTTGGCTTTTTCAAGTGTTTATGCATTTGCTTTAGTAACTCCTACTTCATATACTTTATTGTTGTGCCGAATTTTGCAGCAAGCAAAGAAAAGGCCTGCAGAAAAAGCTCCAGATATGGCCGCCAAGAAGGCTAAAGCCTCTACACCTGATAAGACAGGTTTCAAATTCACTCTTCTTATGTCTGTTGATATTTGTTAACACCTGGAAAATTCACCCTGATGATCACAAAAATAATTACGTAGCCCGAATATTTGTTCACTTGATTTTGGCCGACAAATATTGTTTGCTTGGGTTGAATTTATGTGTGCTTTACTAAATTCAAATTCAAATTTATGCAGGTAAGAAGGGTCAGAATGCAACTCCTCTACCTTCAAAACCTGCTGCTACTAAAGCTCCGGCTGGAAAAGCTCCCAACAAATCAAAACAAAGCCCTAAAGCTGGTGGTGGTCAATTTTCTGGCAAATCTGGGAACAAGTATGATAAACCAACATAATTTTAGCCAACTTCATCTATTTATTTCCTATTTCTGTTTTCCTTTTTTATTTTTGGACGTTTGTCACCTATATACTACTTTGTATCTCAGGTTTAATTCGAAGAATGGCAAGGGTAAACGTGGAGGGAAATGAGTGATTGAAGATTGAAGCAAATTTTTTATTCATTTTGGGGTATTGCTGTTTTGGCTATGGTGGATTTTTAGCAGGGACTAGGAATACGCAAGCCTAGTTCTATTTTGGGAAATCCATCATATTTTACTTCCCTTTTTTGATTTTTTTTTTCTTTTTCATTTTTATCGGATTGTATGCTTGGAGTTTTGAGCTAATGCTTTTTATTGTTGAAGTCGATTCGTAGTATTCTCTTTCCGAAATTATCTAAAAAGTAAATGGGAAAATTACATACATATATCCTCCTATAGATATGTTTACATATATACGTTCCGTTGAAAATTTAATCAAAAGTGAATTCAGTAGTAGTTTTTTTTTCAGTTTTACGAGATTATGCGTCGAGATAGCAGATTCGTTACCTCCCTCTCTCCATATATTGATAACGGCGATAAT
>BKCP01005738.1:1847888-1868015 GCA_008636005.1 Striga asiatica
AAAACTGACTCCACTTTTCACGCCTAATTACACACAACCGACCCACGTCCCAACGCCCACTGCGTCAACTCAATAGGTTCAGAGGTAACCCTTGATGGTCGCCCTCCTTCTAGCGCCATTTTGTTGACAGTCGACCGCCAATGGTTACAATGATATTATGCGGGTCAGTGGGTGGTTAAATTGAGGATTACAATGTTTTTTAGCGTGTAACTGAAGGCAAAAAATCAGAGAGAGTATATAAGGAATCATGTAAAATCGGGAAGTAGATATGACGTAAATAAATAATATACCGATATTGTTGATCTGTTGTGGAGATCGACAAGGAGAATGTGTTCCTCGTGATTTTTTATTGGGAGACTTTATTTGGGGATATTACAGGGATGTATGTAGAGGATGGTTCTTTATTTTTTTATGTTGTGTGTGTTTTTCTTTTCGAACCGAGAGAGTCAAATTTATACACAACAAAGGCAAAGAAACAATAAATCCTTTGTGTCAGCTAGAGGCTTAGGGTGGCATCGCGTTTATTCATGCAAAACTCAACTTTTAAGGATAGGACAACTCATGTGGCTTTATCAGTTTTATTGGTTCGGCGTCCACATACATGAGAGATCGTCAATCTTCTAAAAGAAGATATAGAGATAGATCGACAAGAGTCTTCACATGCCGATCATGAGGGATCGGCAGACTCAATGATTGCTGCTTTTTGGGTCGTTCGCGTGCTTCATGAATTTTTTGGTGTTTGGACCCGAGTAGGCCCAATTATATGTATATCTTTGTCTGGGGTCGGACCAAACTTTAAAAAACATGGGTACAACACAAGTCTTCTGAATTTTGTAGGTTGAGAAATAATCAATAAAAACAGTTACATTCTTATGTTACACATACAATTTGACAAATTTTGAGATATGTAATACATATTCGATTACATTGGCCTCGTCTTTGCGTACACAACCAGAATCCAATTAGTCTTCTTGCAAATAATATTAAGTGAAATTATTCAGTCACCGTGGGCACATCTTGATTTATTTCATCAGTCATTTTTCAATTACATTTATGCCAGTCTGTGACATTTTAATCTCATATCATACTAACTTGCGAGCATATTAATTCATGCCCAATGTGAACGTGAGAGCAAGATTGTAACATTAGGTGCCTTATCATCTGAAATTGTCTTTTTTTCAAAAAACCAAAATCTACATGTACATTATTATAAATGATATAAATGCGTACAATATATAGGGTATCATGGCTGTTATATTTTTTGGTGATGCGGACAATTTTTTATGTAGATTTGGAAAAAAGATGTGCTCAACAATAAATACAAAATGAAATGCAAATAACTGTTATCATAATCAAGCATGCATATGAATTAAAATGATAATGTGGCGGGACATTTTGTCGAACTAAGAGTATCTTCAATGCTCAATGTTGTAGTGATAAAATTACATTATTCCACATCAACACATTTATTAATATCACAATTTTCCATTCTTCAATGTACAACATGATCACAAATGTTGTGGTGATGTGTACATAATTAATGTCTACAATGTAGAGAGACATATGGTTCATCCACATTCTCCCCACACTCTACCTAGCCAATGAAGAGAAGAGAAAGAATTATTATTACCATTTTCAAACTATTTAATCATTTAATTAATTTTATTAATTTATATTAAAATTTTAATATTTGGTAAGTAGATAATATTGTAATTGGACTACATTGTGCATTGAAAATGATTTTTTAATTTAATAGTTGTGAACTCAACATTTGTCCTACATAGTTCACAATCTATTTAATATTTTGATATTTATTAAAATTTACCCAATAACAACATTAAAGCATTAAAGATGCTCTAATATGTGAATTAATTGCCTAAAAAGATAAGCAAAATTATCGACAATACATGCCTACGTGTTCTGCCATTATACTTTTTAATGAATACGCATATATTTTATATTCAAATATAAAAAACATATATCAAATTATAAAATTTCATTATATGTTTTAATGTATAAATGTTTTATGGCATGGTTGTTTATGAAATAATTCATTTCCCACTCAAAATCTAACTCAACTTTAACTCAACCCCACTATTATTTGTATTATTTATATAATTAAATATTATAAACCAATCATTCTTACATATCACATCAATTTTAATTCACTATTCATCCACTCACATAATTTTAACTACCTATCATTTCCAATCATTTATATCTTACTTTTACATCAAATCATTAATAATCATTTTCAATCATTTATATCTCACTAACAATTAATCATACTACTTTTTTTAAAATTAACTCTAGTTAACTAAAATAACTCATTTTGAATGAAATATTTCATAAACAAGCACGCCCTTACCAAGTATATAAAATCGACTAGGTTGATTGAAAAGTAAATAAACGTATAATATAAATATTTATTTTTGTTCAAGTAATATATAAAGCATTATGAATTTATGATTTATAACCTAGGAGTTAAAGCTGGGTGATTTTTTTGAAAAAAAGTATAGTGTAAATATTTATTTTAGGTCAAATAAAATAAAAGAGTGGATATGGGTTTGTTTAAATTGACACACCCCGTTACATGCGTCGTAGGTGAGGCCTAAAGAGACATGTCAGGCACAAACTCGAGCACCAGAGAAAATTTGGAGGAATGTTCTAATAATTTTACAATATTATTATTTAATTACTATATACAAGTGGACACACACCATACGCACGGGTACATAATTAAATTAAATTTAACTCCGTCGGTCCATTATTTCCTTTCCTATGGCAATTGCCAATTTGACTTTAAGTCGATGATTCGAACAAGATAAATGCCTAAATATTGATTATCTTTATTCTTTCTATCCCTAAAACAATTACTTGCGGCAACAGTTGAGTTGACCCAAACAATTTACAGCGAAAAATTCATGAATTTGAGCCAGGGCAGGGGCAGCCCCTTCTTGCTACCCTTATCTGCTTCTTCGGAACATCTAGACGGAGCTCCGCCGCTCTCCGCCGTGGATTCCACCGGCTCCGGCCGCTTGGGGCAGAGAAAGAAATTTCTTGAACCCAAACCCACCAGCTTCTCACCCTTATCCAAACCTGTACACAGTTCACACAAACCAATCAATTCCCCCGCAATTTATGGGATTATTCCAATTTCAAGGAATATTAAGGAAACACAAATCTGAATTGTTTGTGGTTTATGCAAATGAATCAAATGAAATCAATCGTTTGATAACAAAACCCTAAATTTTGGGAAAGCTTACTTTCCAAGCTAAATTGGGAATAATGGAGGTCGAAATCGGAAGCGTCATGAGAAGAGAGCGCCGGCAGACGCTGCTCCCTGGCGTACTGCCGGAGCGCCGCCGCGATCAGATCATCCACCGTCGCCTCCAGCGGCATCACCACCCTCACGGCGCCAAGGCTCCTCTGTATCGTCACGTTCAGCAGCAGCTTCGTCAGCTTCGGCGGCGCCACGGCGGCGGCGTCCTCCGCCGAGCTCCAGCTGGATCTCCTCCCGGAGAGCAAGTCCGGCACCGTCCTCGGCCGGGGGAGCACGCTCGCCGCCAATTGAGCCTTACCGTGGAAGGAAGACGCCTTTTCGGATAGTTTCCCCTTTTTGTTCTTCTCGGATCCAACTTTCCGGTGATGCTTTGGCGACGGCATCTAAATTAATTAATTAATTAATTAGTCAGATGTGAGAAAACGATGCAAGTGGCGGCCCTGCCGGCGGTGGATAAGGGTATAAGGAGGCTCTTAGATTGCCGGCGGCCGTCAACGGACATTAAACGGAAAAGTAATTGGGAAATGGGAAGCCTACGGGTAGAGATAGATAGAGAGAGAAAAGTTGTGGCTCAGATTGAAGTAAGAAGAGAAGTTTTCTTCCCATTTTAATGCTGAATTTGGTCGAGGGTGGGGCAATCCAATAATAATACAAGCAAGTTGATTGGTTTACGATGATAGAGACATATGCATCTTGGAAGTAATATGGAAAGTTTCATAATATATCTACTTTGTTCACTATTTAACACTAATTAATATTAAACAATTGCTAATTAAAAAAACTGTACTGAAATGTTAAGGGTGCGATTGTTTATAATTTCTACAGTAAAAATATCAATCAAAACTCAAATTTAACTAAATTTTAACTCAATCTCATAACTCAATCTCACTATCCTCAATATTATCAATATAATTAAATAATATCAACCAATCATTCTTACAAATCACATCAACTTTAATTCATTATTCATTCACTCACATAATTTTAACTAACTATCACTTCCAATCATTTTTTTTCTACTTTACATCAAATCAACTTTAATCATTTTATTTAAATATTATTTTTATATATTTACTAACGACTAATCATACCACCTTTTTTCAAAATTAACTATAATTAAAAACAAATCAAATAAAAACTAGTTCAATCCATTAACAATCACCCCCTAAGTTTGTTTATTTAATTTTCAAATACTATTATTTTTTCGTTATTATTTATTTATATTTGGAATGAGACTTTTCATTTGTACGATTTGTGCGTCTTATATTATACTAGTTTTTCTAATCATATGTAATGAACTCAGATAATTTTTTAGTTATAAATTTTAATTAGTATTAATAAATAATTAAATTGTATAATAAGTAAACATAAAATTAGTTTATATATAAACTGTCAAAAAATTATTAATTTGATATTATATATGAAAAAAGTAATAAAAAATATAAAAGTTATTAACTTTTAAATACATTTATAATTTAAGTTAGTCAAGTGTTTTCTAATTTTAAGAGTCCAATAAGTATGAATAAAATTCAAATCTATATGGACTATTTCGAATCACCAGATACTGACACATAAGATTACGAAGCAGCAGGAGTCCACACGTAGGATCGAGACATTCTGCAACAATATATAAGAGGAGATTATCATGCATTTTTTTTTTCTTGTGAAATTTGATTTTACTAGTAATTTTGTACATTAATTATATAAAATATTGAATTTTATAGGATAATTTATGTAGTCAGCAAGAAAAAAATATGTGAATATTTAGTGGAACACGGATCGTATTAGACAATTGTTATATCTGCCCAAACATAAGATGAAAGGATAATTAGGGATAAATATAACAAGGATGAACTTGGATAAATTGCAACTAATAGATTTGATATGAAGCATAGACTACACTTTGAGGTCCATAATATTTATTATGAACATAAATAGCTAAAGAATAGAGACAAATAACATGGCCACTTGTTTGATACATGATACAACAGAAGAAGAAGTTGAGGTCAGGTGCGGTTGGTCCAATAAGGGGAAGGACCAAAATTGACTCCAAATCCATTGAACCAATCGTTTGATTTCGGCGGCTGTTACTGTTGGACCAGCCCCACCTCCTCATGCCCTGATACGTGTCTTGTAATGGCGTCATCATTTGTGGTCTCAGTTAAGACCAGTCTCGAATGCCACCTTGACTAGGTAGGTACTATTGTGAACTTCTAGGAACCACCATTTTAATAACTAGTGTGTAGCCCGTGCGATGCACGGGAACAATATTAAATTAACAATATTATAAATAGACCTCGAGTTTGAGTCAATGGCGGAAGTGAAAACTACTATTGATCGTATTTAAAAAGAGGAAGAAAAAAATTATTATAAATAAAAGAGGAGGATAAACAATACTTAATAATTATAAATTAAAGATTCGGGGTCAAACAATGTAAAATGATTTTGTATAAGAGAATATAAAAAAATTTGATTACACACCATTTCAAAATTATCATTATACTTTTTTGTATGGTTAGCTTAGAATATTTGTAAAAATATTAGTAATTAGACCGATGAAAATTAGCTTCTTAAAGTAGATAATGGATTTCTAGTAGTAATTATGAATTGGTTTCTATTTTATTTTATTTTTCTTTTTAAAGATAATGATATTCTAGTAGTAATTATGAATTGATTTCTATTTTATTTTATTTTTCAAATCTGTATAGATAAGAGATGAGATTTTTTAAACACCTAAGATCGTATGCAATGGGATTTTGTAACAGAAGAGATAAGCTCGTGTAGATTTATACTAAAAATAGGAAAAAGAAAAACAAATATTTGTTGTTAAAACGATAAACTAAGAAACAGGAAAAAGAGAAACAAATCTTTACACAATTAATGAGCGGATTTTTTTGCCTATTCAGATTTGTCCAACAATTACTATATATAGGATATATTTAATGATTTTGGCGGGAAAAAGTTTCTAAATTTGTAAAATGGTTATTCTTTTTATATAATAATAGATTTGTATTTCTCGTCAAAAGTAATTAAATAATAATTTTTTAAAAAGTCATTATTTGTGAGAATAATATATTTCCAACACTCAACTTTTAAAAACTCATCCAATTTATGAAAAATTATAACTTGTGGAAAAACGATTAACTGCTGATAAACATTAAAAGTAACCTAATTTGTTGTTATTCAAAATCATCGTTTAAGTGCACTTTTGTGCGCTTTCATATATAACATCTCTATTGTTTCGGCAAAAAATAAAAAAAAAAATCATTGTTTAAAAATTCGATCATTTAATTTTCTAGGTTTATTTTTCCAACTCTATCAGCCCAACTTTCGATTCCTTTTGTCCAATGATATTGTTTGAAAGTTACTACCGCGATATAATTTAAATTGGTTGTTAGAAAATATTTAATTTCTTATGTATAATCTAATTATAAACAACATATTATACACAATTATAATAGTTATTCAATTAATTAATGGCTTTAATTAAGCTACCTAGATAAAGTAGAGCACATGGACTACATAAATAGATTTGGGCTGATTGGTTGGATACCTAATATTATTAGAACATCCACAATACTTTGTTTTCAATCCAAAAAAATTATATACCACCTAAGAAATAGACTCAGTTTAAAAAAATATATTCTCCAATGCAAATAAAAGTAGATTGGGTCCTGCTGATGTGGCAGCCAGAAAAAGAGACTCGGTCTACACTTAAGTCTATTTTAGACTCAAGTAGAGACCTAGTTTCTTTGCATATGAGTGGATTGTGTTAATTTTACATAGTTTTATCCATGTCATTTAAGACTTGGATTTATTTACATGCCACATAGGTAAACTAGACCCAATGCATTATAGATGCTATTAGGGTTAGGTGATAATGGGTGGTCTACTCTATTAATATATAAAAAACCTATTGGTTATGGTCCCCACCACTCTAAATCAAGCATAGTTCTCTTTTCTCCTCATCTGAATCGATAATAACAGTCTCATATAAGGAATAAGGTGATTTAGTTGAAGAAGGCCATAAAATCGTTTGTGATCGACGACATGTTTCTGATTCATATTGTGTTCATCTCAACATTCAAAGATATGAGATCCGAAGATTGATGATAAGGTATTCCGCATCTAGAAACTCAATCTCAATGGATCATGTATTCTTTATAATCCTTATGATCTATAATCTAGCGTGATGTTGATATCCTATAAATTAAAACATGTTTTAGGATAATTGTTGTTGAATTTATATTATGTGATTATAAATTCCTACAAGTCCAACTTTATATAGACAAAGCCTAGTATGTCCAAATTAGACTTAACTTTAAAAAACTTTGTTGCATTCAAAAGGTTAATAAGCAAAATTCAAACATTTGTCAAACATGTATGTGGAATCCAAATGCATACATTCTTGAAAATATAAAAGATTACCAACCATATGTATATTTTTTGTAAATTCTAAACTTTATACTCATTCTTGGGACAAGAAATGAGATAAAACATAATTTTACTTAGAGCATTGTCCACCAAATTCTATAGTATATACAATTATTAACTTTATTTATCTCGATAAAAATGAGATAGTGACTTAATATAATAGTAAGACCATAGAGGGAGATAACCTAATATCAAATGATTCAAAATGACATAGATAACAAAGAGTTTCTCATCAAAACTAAAAGAACATCCGCTTGTAACCAAAGTCCTTCGATGAAACTTATGTTAATTTGACATACCTTATGTCTTCATTATTGTCTTTTGATTGTAACTAATATTCGATCTTGTGCATTTGTACACATGAAAATATATTATTATAAGTTATTTGTATGCGTGTAATATTAAAAATATAAGTTTAATAATAATATTATACTCTAAACATAGAGTATTATAAGTTATATTTATGCATGTAATATTAAAACTACAAGTAATTAGATAATGATATTATGTATTAAAATTTAAGCATTGGTTAGAATAAATAGTACATAACTATTCGTTTACATATGAATCCCTATATTAATTTTATAAAATGTAATAAATATATAATTTTTATAATTTTGAGGGATCATGACCAATTAATTAGCTGAAAAATATTAAATTTATTATAACAATTTCTTATGCAATCTTAAGGGATGTTACTATGTAATTATAACAAATTAATTTATTTAAAAATTAATCGTTTAATAAGATAAATAAATATAATATTAATTTCAGGATAATTAACTTAAAAAAAAGTTTTACAATATAATTTTTTATCTTTATATAACTTTCATATGTTATTTAGTGTGACATATACTTATTAATTTTAATAATAACTATTATATGATACAATAAAAAAAATATAATTATTACTCAATTAATATAAATGTAATGATTTTTATCTTAATTAACCTGTTAGGATATCACTTGTGAGTTGTCTCACATCGTTCATACATGAAAAATAGACTCAACTTATAAGTCTAATGGACTACTCCTCCTTCCACCAATTAGTTTTGGGATGGAACCTCATTTGGGCTTCATATGGGCTTTTCCCCGTTCATGGTGCGCTTCATGATAGTGGGCTCGCACCCATTTTCCCTCAGTTTCTGTCATGGTATCAGAGCCGGTTCTATGTGGGACCGTGCGATGACGTACCCGTCACCCAGCAGTTGACTTGGGCTTTCGAATGACTCACAGGTGAGGGAGCGTGTTAGAATATCACTTGTGAGTTGTCTCACATCGTTCATACATGGAAAATAGATCCACCTTATAAGTCTAATGGGCTACTCCTCCTTCCACCAATTGGTTTTGGGGTGGAACCCCATTTGGGCTTCATATTGGCTTTTCTCCGTTCATGGTGCGTTTCATGATAGTGGGTTCGCACCCATTTTCCCCCATTCTGTCATAACCCAATAAAAAGCAAGAAATGAAACTGTTTATCATTAATGAGATAGTGTAGATTAATGTAATAATAATATTAGTTGCAATGGAAAAAGGCGAGAAACAACAAATAGTTTTATTAATTTTTTTAGTAATTGTATTATATATATAAATATAGATGATAAAATTGAATTGTTACGGTTTTTGGCGGGAAGACTATAGAGATTTTATTAGATGAGTTTTATTAAATGATCTGCGAGTAATTAAATATATATATAGATAATTTATTAAAAAGATTATTTATATTTTATTTATATATGACATATCAAATTAATTATTTTTAATGACTTCTGATTTGACATTCATATTTTATAAAATATGAAAATAATTCTATCTATCTTTATAAGGAAAATTTCAATTTATTTATAAAACCAAATTGAGAATTATCAAATAAAACTTTAAATTAGTATATAAAATAAGAAAATATTGATATACCATAAAATAATCATTTTAGTGTGTCGTAGATAATATTTATTTGGATTATGATTTATAAATATAATTACAAATTTTTATTATTAACAAATTGCAAATTTTTATTATTAACAAATTGATTGCAAAACACGGGTTTTATATTAAATAATATTATTTTATTTTTTTAATTATTTATTATTTATATAATTTAAAAATAAAAATATAATTATCTTATTTTTTATTGTAAATATATAAAATATTTTAAATACCCGTATAGTAGTAGTAGTGTAGTACTAGTGGGTATCTAATTAGTAACTAGATAGGCCGAATTTAGGCCGTATCACTATCTTTGTTGTTATTCTAGACAAAATCTTGTGACGGGTCATGATAAGAAGGTAAAATAATGGATGCGCCCAAAAATTGGAAACTTTATTTAACGAATACGTGTCACTCCTAAATATTATACTTAATTATATTTCGTGTCAAATTGAATCAAGAAACAGGGTAGTGGGTCCCTTTTCGCCAATTCTGATGTAGGCACGACTCACCAGACCCATCGGAAAGTATCACGTTCCCTACTAGTCAAGGAATCGAATCATTTTGAAATTATTTTTAATTCATATTAGTACTTTAGGCTTTAGCTCATGATAACATTGCTAGACGGAAAATCAATTAAAGAAAATTGCGCCATTTGATACAGATTTTAATTTGTTTATCAACAATAATTTTTTTACATTTTGTTCACTTAAAATCTAATTCAAATTTAGTTGAAATTGATTATTTTCAATATTATTAATATTATAGATCTCAATCAATCAACGTCATACATCTCATCAACAAAATTCATCATTAACTCACTCACCTATTTTTAATTATCAATTACTTTCAATAACCTCTCTTTGAGTTTTACATTATATCAACTTTTATAACTACATTTTAAATATCACAAACTCCAAATCTAAATCAAATCTCCACTCAATCATTTTTTATTCAAAATTAATGTATTTTATCCAATAAATAAAATCATAATCCAAAAAATTTATATCCAATCACTTTTCACTGAGCTTCTTATAACTAAAAATACATTTCGTTTGTTATATTTCACATATTACATTTAATAACTAACTAGTGCAACACCCGTACATTACATGGGTGTTTGTTAAAAAATTATTCTTAAATTTTAAAATTAATGAGAAAATTCTCTTAAATTTTATTTATTTTTTCACAAAGAATATATATTATTATATATTTTAGAATGATACTTGTTACTTATGTAAATTACATGTGTTATATTATAGTAACTTTTATAACTTATATCATATAACTACTTGAAATATAAATATATTAATTGATAAATAATTTTATTTTTCTAACTAATATGAAAAGTAATTTTATTATTTTTCTAAAGATAAATATAATTTATTTTTTTATACATGCAATATGGATGTTAAATCGAAGCTCATCAAGAGATGATTCATTTGATATATTATATATGTAAAATTGATAAAAAATACAAAAAATTATTAACTTTTAAAATATATTTACAATTCAATGATTATAATAAGAAATAATATTAAAATGCAATTAATACATGTAACATGACCATAAATAATCATATTTATGGATAATCCGAACCTAATTATTTTTAGATAAAGTAAATTAAAATCTACCCAAGTCTGATAACGAACCATGTAATTTTGCCACATAGGATCCCGAAACATGTGAGCCTGCACTTAGGCTCAGCATGTTCAAAATTAATATATAGGAGAGATATAGTCACAATTGGTATCAAAAGTTACATTTGTGGTCTTTTTTATTTTTTTTCGTTGCATAAATAGTCTCATAGCCGTCAAAACTATCAGGGCTCACGTGAAGATGTTAGCAACTTTTGGAACCAATTTTACAATTTTCTGGGATCAATTTTGCAATTTTTCAAAAATAAATAAATATAGAGTTTGTTCTTCAAGTTCGTCTAGAAGAGAAGTAAGATTATTTTGATGTTTATTTCAAAAGTTGAAATTGAATTGAAGTTTAAATAGTTTGACTTATTTTAGAGGAATTTTTTGAATGAAATTTAAAATTATTTTTTAAATCTTATTGTACACTTTAATTTTAAAAAATGTAGGCTAAAATATTGTCCATTTTTTTGGAATATTTGATGTGCCCTATTTTCTTGAAACATGTACATATCAATAAATCTATTTAAAAATGCAAATATTTTTTAAAATGCAAATATGCTTAAAAGAATAAGTTAGAAAATTTATTTTACATTATTTTTATTATGAACATTTTTCAAAATTTTTTTATTAAATTGCTAAAAAATATATTACCATTACTTCCTAATGATACGTCTATTTTATTTTGAATAAATTATAAAAGATGAGTATAACAAATATATAATTCTTTCACAAGTTTTAATTTGTTCACAACTTAAAAGAGTAAGTGAAAATTTGTTTAAATTAATTTTATTAGGAATGTTTTCTTAAAAACTTTTAGTAAATGTTAAAAAGGTACATTAACATTCTTTCCAAACAATATGTTTAGTTAGTTTTTTAATAAATTATAAAAGATAAATATAACTAATATACAATTTTTTCCTTTTTTTTATTGCAAATTACAGTTTTACTTGACTTTTTTTTTTTGCAAATATTTATTAATTAGTTCATGATAAATGAGATGCAAAAATGTTATATGATATATATTACTGTAAATAAGTGGGAACAAAATGTCTGTTCTCACTTAATTTAATGCAATTTTTGTTTTGTTATACTTAACATTGATATTTTTTTTTATGAAGATGTAATTTTTATAAGTAAATAGATTTTTTATTTAATGAGTGTTAGAAAATAAATAAAAATTTATAAAAATATTATTTCTAAGAAAATACACAATAATATAAAAATTAGACTATATTGAGTTTTTTGAATTCATATTATTTCATAGAGTTTGAAAGGATGTATAAAAATTATCATATTATACTAATATTTAAAAGTATAGACGGATTAGTACTATTGTGAATATACTCACACCTTTTCTTATTTTTGATAAACTAGACTATGTCTTTTGGTTTGCTTTATTTAATTAAAATAGTATTATTTTGTTGTTGTACGAAATTTAACAACGATAATAAGATATTTCTATAGTATGCTTTATATTAAAATAGTATGCTTTATAACTGAGCTATGTTTTTATATGCGTGTACAATGTGTGTAAAAAAGATCCCCTCACAATAATAAATTTCGCTATTTATAGTAGTGTGTGTTTGACTTTTTGTACGAGATAGATTAGACTGTATTTAATGTTGAGTAGCTTCATTGAAGAGGTCTGTTGGTCAATGGGGGAACAACAATGATTGCTAATATAATATGTGGTCCAATCGTACACGTGCTTTGTCAGCTGCTTTGGATTTAAGTTATCTCGGACTCGGTTGATGCGGATAATCATGAAAAAGGAATCTTCGAGAAGTCGGTTATTTGTCTTCAGCGCGAGGTCGATTTTCGGTCATGAGTGAAGTCGGTTTGCGTCCATTCGTGAAGTCGGTTCGTCACTCTGTCTGTACCGAGTTGAACTAAGTTAAGCGTGTGAAGTGACCCGATGAATAAACTGTGGATAATATTAGTAAATCTTCTCTTTAATCTTGACAAATCAGTTCGGTTGTCAACAAATTTCTAATATTCCTTTAGTTTAAATAATATTTAAAATAATTGCCAGTATTTTCAATGTAATGACTATAAAAAAATTTGACGAAAATATAAATAAAAATAAATACTACCCATTTAGCACTTATACCGTTTACTTTTCCACCCAAAATTAAAATTTATCAACCCATTAACAATATTTCACATAATTTTTGTTTTTTAATATAACAATGGTTCAGTTGTGTGACTTATCACAATAAATGAGTAAATCATGTTCATGTTTCTTAATGTTTAATTTATAAAATTAATTTAAATAAAACCCAATATTTATTTTTATAAATTTATTTTTAATATTTATTTCCCCCATCATATTCATAATAAATTAGTTTTATTATGTTATTTTGACTTTGTGAATGAGAGAAACTAATTCGACTTTCAAATTAAAAATAAAAAATTACAAAATTTGCCCATATGATTAGTCACAAAAGTTGCTAACGTCTTGTTCGTGAGCCCTATGAATTTTAAACTTCATTCCAAAAATTCCTCTAAAAGTAAGTCAATCTATTTAAATAAAAAGTCAGTTTTTCACCTTTGAATAGAACATCAAAATAATTTGGTTTATTTTTTAGACAAACTTGAAGAACTCATTTTTTTTAAGGAAAATTACAAAATTGATCCCAAAAAATTGTAAAATTGATCCCATACGATTGGTCCCAAAAGTTGCTGATGTATTCACGTGAGCCCTGTTAGTTTTGACGACTATGAGACCATTTATACAAAGAAAAAGATTAAAAATGTCATAAATGCAACTTTTGGTACCAAGTGTGATTTTTGACTCAAACAACTAAGACTAAATTTGCAATTTTGTTAATTTAAAAAGTTTCATAAAGTTTTTATACTTCGAATGAACGTGTGTAAAAAATTTTTAAAGGCAAGTAGACTTTTTAAATATGTTAAAAAGTTAAAAACGAAATACGTTGAATTCAAAAAAAGATATTTTTCTAAAGAGTTTCAATTTAATATACTTTTCTTTAATTTTGAACTATTCACATATGATAGACATTTACAGAGTAAATTATTGAAAGTCACAAAGTCCATCATTTGTGAAATTTAACGCATGATGAACTTTGCATGAGTAAATTATGGAATATTATAAAGTTTTATTAATTTTGCTATGAAATTAATATTTGACTCCATAGTTGAGCCAACCTTCTATATACAACAAGTAAACCATATCATATTAATAAAATTATTAGTATTATTTAAGTAATCAGAGAATATGACATGATTTACTTGTTGTATATAGAAGGTTGGTTCTGGAGCAACAGTTGATTTCATAGCAAAACTATCAAACATTGATGCAGTAACTATTGTGAATAAAATCCAAGAACAAGTTATAAATTAATAAATGATTACCAAATATTATTTTTCCTTGGGAATCATTAAAAGCAAAGATATTTGGCAACAAATATCAAAACACAATATTTAACGAACATGACATGTATAATTACAACGATATATAGGTGCACACTCCGGCAAAATCCTGTTGTACCCTACCAGTAAATTCTCTCCCAAAACCTAAGCACAGAAAAGCGGAGCAAGGGAAATTCCTCCAAAATCCAAACCCAGTGGCCGCCATTGATCTCCACCCTCTCGCACTCGCAAGTAAAGTTATGATTAAGTCAAAATTATTTGTTATGCCATTATCACTATTATTATTATTATTATTATTATTATTATTTTTGTTTTCTCCTCTATTTTCTGTTTGGACAAGCTGAGTGAGCGTGCTGAAGTTTCCGGCGCCGCCGGAGTAATTCCGGCGGTGCTTCCGGCAGCCTTGTTTTTTTCGGTTATTCTGCTTTATATTTCCCGTGCTGATTTTTTCCCGCTTTTTTGCTGCTGGGTTTATTACTGGTTCCATCATCAGTGATAATGTTTGTTATTATTAGTATTATTATTAATATTTGTTTCTGATGGGAGCAGGGGTATATATGTTGATGTTGGATTCTAACGTGTTTCCTATTGTTGAGTGTTAACTAGTTATCATGATTTGTTTCTTACATTCACAATTGTGTCATAGTTGGCGAATGGTCCATAAATCTTTATATTTTCATATTGGCTTGTCTTTCTTCAATAAGGTGAGTGTCTCGCCTCATGCCACCACACGCCTTATAATCACTGTAAATAACTATGGAAAATTCTAATAATATGCACACTAAGGTAGCTGTTATATATGCCTAATCGTTAGTTAACTATTTTTAGCAAATATGCATACTTTCATAATGAAATGTCATACTTTATAAAACAACGTGAACAAAAGTACAAAAGTGTAACATTTCACTCTATGCAATTTTGTGAACTTGGTAAACTACCTCACAAAGCATAATTGTTTGTGGAATTTCTATTATGTACTATTATTATTGCACTGTTGCTTCTTTTCTTTCTTTATTTCCATATTATTAGTTTGTTTATGTAATGACGTATCATAAAATAAACAGCTCAATATGTCTCTTGAAGTTTCAAGCAATATGGCGGACATGGACATTTCCAGGGGAACGTGTAATTGGGTGCCACGTACGCCAGTCAAGATTGTTTCAAGAAGCTGCAGTTTTGACTTCTGGGGTTAAACGTAAAACCAGAGTGCAATATGGTGGGGATAATAGGTATGCGCTGGTGTTTCTTTTCGTACAAGTTTGTGTGGGTGTTTTTGGGCTCTTCAAATTTTATAATTTGATAATGGAAGTTTTGAATCATGGTGAACTCTCAGAAGTTTTGACAGATGACAAACTTTTATGCAGTCTTTTTATACTTTGGGTGTTTTTGGGCTCTTCAAATTTTATAATTTGATAATGGAAGTTTTGAATCATGGTGAACTCTCAGAAGTTTTGACAGATGACAAACTTTTATGCAGTCTTTTTATACTTTAGTAAGCGCGTTTATATTTTGGAATCATATATATGCATTCAGGGCTGGTCTTGGCCTTGGAATCATATATATGTGCTTTCAGGGCAATTTTGGTCTTTTCGGGGGCAATTAGAAAAAGAGTAAAGTCATACATTTCCTTTAACAGATACTGTTGTTTTTTTATCATAGAGGGTGTATTGTTTATATACATAATGAGAAGTATAGTTTTATTAAACAAATTAAAAGATTTAATAATGATATTTGGAGCCATCGGATGGCTCGCTTATGGAGCCATCCACACTTATTCACCAATAGTGTATTGACACGTGTCCTGTAATAAATACACTTTGGACAAGTGTCAATACATTAAGTGGTGGATGTCTCCATAAGAAAACCATCCGATGGCTCCATAGAATTTTTGAAGAAACATCATATATCCAAAATAGTTCAATGTCTGTAAATCAGCTTATCAATTCCTTTACTTTTAGTTATTATTTGACTTTTTGATGGACTTATGTACATGTTACATGCATGGAATAAAATTTGACATGCAAAGATAATAATACCAGCAAATAAAAAGGTGTAGATATAAAAAGCAAGAAAAACATAATAATGAAGAGCAATTTAACGTATTTTTCAGAGTGATGAAATAATTATCTTTACACAAGGATTGTTGTTATGTTGTTGGGCGAACTGAAGGTTTCGGATAGCTTTATAATTCTTTTTCAATTTGAGAAAAAAAAAAACCAAGCTTACTCACAACATATTGTAACTCGGCTCCCCTGCTTGGCCAATGCCCATGACCATAGTCAGGTTCGGCCTATCTAATTTTAAAGGATATGCAATAAAAGGTAGACAGATAACTGACCTCTACTGCTTACTCCAAAATCAATATATTAAAATTTAAGCATTGTTTTTTATGATACTTTATTATTGTTTTCCTCGTTTCTGTGGATGACTGAAAATTCATATATTTTCATGTTCGGCATGGTTATTGCACTAAATATTTCAAGAAAAATGTATTTTTTTTTTTAACCCACTTTTGTCTGAATTGTTTCAGACTCGACTGCAGCCCCAAACGAGGCAAAGTACGGTGCTTCAAGGAGGAGTCAGGGGAAGAGATCGAGAATGAAGTGGCACCAGCCTAAGGTCCTTGATCAAGCTAAAATTGGAAAAAAGGCCTCGACTCCAAAACCCATGCAGCCTTCAACTCCTAACCCTTGGACCCCAAAGCGCCCTAAATCCATGAAAAATGATGGCACTGAAAAGTCCCCAACCGAGTCTGTGAGAAACATTGATCTGAAAGAAGTTAGTGATTCTAATGAAAAATTTTGCAGAAGAAAAATAGACTTTGACTGCAGCTTGAACCAGAGTCCAAATGTTCGTGATGAGGTAGAAAGTAAACCGGAGGTGGGGACAAAGCAATTGCAGTCCGCATTCATCCCATTCAAGGTATCTTGAAACTAACTACCAGTTTTTAAGATTTCTCCAATTAAGTCACAATTGATGATTAGTTATCTCCATGTTAAGTATGTTTAATAATCCATATTACTCGGCGTAGAAATTTTTGAATCCATGGAAATGTCTATCTTTAAAGTGTGAGGTAGACAAACCCTCTTCATCTTGATTATTATATTACTTATTGTTCGAAAATGTCAATAGGTATGTCATTTCTTTATCAAACAGTGGACGCATTGATCAATGTAGATGAATGAATGAAGTTAGAGTGCAGACATTGTGTTAATTTTGGTGACATCCGATTGTTTTTATTCTTATGCCTAAATCAACATATAACATTCTTCTTAGGTTTCAATTTCACGTTTCTGCCATTGCTTGGTTATTATTTTTTTATAAGGATTCTTGGCTGATGATTCTTGTATAATATGTCATGTTAATTCCAATTGCACCTCACTGGTTGTTGGAAAATGTTTAACTCTTAGGAGACGAGCTTCTCACCATGGAAAGGTTCCGTTGTTGACTCGGTCGTCTGAGTCTTTTCGACTCAGAATGTTGGTGATCACCTTTCTAGGTAAATTGTGGACTGTTAATTCTTTATTAAATTATCACCATATTATGTAGTACTATTGCTAGATCTGCTGTTTATTTATTTATTTATATGGCTTGCAGTTCGGCCTTTATGTCACTTATAGAGAGATATCCAACTCGACCTTTGAGCGATAAAAGTGAAATCGAAAAAGCGAGAATAGCCTTGCCTGCACCCTCATATGAGTGCGGGCAACAATTGATGATTGAGGATTATGGAAATGGAATTTCCTCCCAGATTCAGTCTGACTTACGAAGCAAATGTAAAATCATTGCAAAAAAAGAACCGATGAATTGAGAAAAGTTAAGGATGAAATATACCCAAGGTGTAACAGAAGGAGAGGGGTATGAATAATCTACTTGCCGGAAGAATCAAGGTGAGTAAAGTTTCTTTTAAAAAATCGAAAAAGAAAGATTGAGTTCTCTCAAAGAGACTAATTATTGATGTTTCAGCTTATTACAAGGAAATACATGTGTTTTGGAGCTTTAATTCTTTATTGCACTTTCATACATTTAAAAGAGTTTGAGCTGAATGGTTTTCTTTTGTAATTCTAGAAAACAAAGAGGCCTATTTAGTAATCTTCTTGGACATTAAGGTTCCTTTTGTATTTATCCTCAATAATACTCGTCCTCTTGTTTCTGAAATTCGTTCATTGATGACATTTGTTTTGCAGGATTTTCTTGATCGATTAGTAAAAGATCACGGTAGTATCGACCTAGAGTGGCTAAGAGGTGCTACACCAGATGAAACAATGTAATTATATGTGGATAGTCTAATTAATACTCCAAAACACCTTTACTATTTTTATATATGTGGATAGTCTAATTAATACTCCAAAACACCTTTACTATTTTTGAGTCCTGATTTTAAGATCATGCATTAAAAATCATTCGAGTCCTTGTTTCTCATGAACAATTCCATTACATTGTAGGGCGTACTTGCTAAGCATACCTGGTCTTGGCTTGAAGAGTGTAGAGTGTGTGAGGCTTTTGGCACTTTACCAACAAGCTTTTCCAGTAAGCTTTTGAGAAAGAACTCTTTTGAGTTGGGTTATCTATAGAAAGTCCTAACTGTTATAAAATTTACAAGAAACTCCTTGAGTCGAGTGCACATCCTGAAGTTGTAATTTTCAAAACACAATGGGGGTGTTTGAGATGATTATGTTAAGGAATGGGCTACAGTGTAGTACATAAGCAAACCTCAAGGGGGCTTTTGTAAATTTTGAAAATTTCAGTTTTTCAATGTAACATGAAGCTCATGGGTTGTTGTAATTATCACTTTTGCTCTCCTTGTTTATAATTGTGTATTATTTAATCAAGCAATATTTAGCATGGGTCCCTCTGCAGACACTACCTGAGGGTGTTGAGATACATCACCTTAATCAGTTAGTATCTAGCAAGCACCAACTTATGCCAATTAGTCATTTTTATTATTTTTCTTGTGGAAAATCATCTTGAGTTATTGTTTTGCAGGTACCCTAATCTGGATAATGTCCAACAGTTCCTATGACCACGTATCAAGCATATCAAGCATGAAAAATTGTAATAAAAAACCTTCTGTATTCTAGACTCGTGCGTGGGTTATTTGCGAAAACTAATATGGAGATCTAACCAAATTACTAGAGAAATTTCAATTTTATTTCAAAATTATGAATGTCCCTTCAATTTATTCTGCAAACTGCAATACATACAATCTGTGGGGGGTCTTTGTAACACTTCCAAAGTTCCAACTCGATATTTGTAATTTCGAAAGATAACTGGAAGTTCTTGGAGTATCTCTATCATTATGTTAAATCTCAAGGATATTTTTTGCAGATATCCATTTGTATGTTGTATTAATAGATTTCATTTTACCTGTCCTAATACGTATTTGTTTATTATTATTATTATTATTATTATTATTATTATTATTATTATTTTTTTTTTTTTATAACT
>BKCP01005738.1:1872499-1904141 GCA_008636005.1 Striga asiatica
GACTTTAATTGCAATTTTGAGGTCGTGAGGTACTGAGGTTGGACTGATTTTTAATTTATTTATTTATTCAATTTTTATTTTTCTGTTCTCACGTAAATTCATAATGTGACCTGCGAGTGTGTAGTGACATTTGTTTTTCAATTCAGAAAATACTGTGCATTTTACAATCTTAGCCCCTGAACTTATAACTTTTTCCAACTACAACTTGGAATTATAGCCTTTATATTAAGGATGACCATGGGTCGGTACGATTCGGAGATTGAGAAATCTCTGGAATCATACCAAATTCAAGAATCACTAAATTCGATCTCCGAAACCTTACCAAAAATCGAGATTGTTCGATTCGGATATTGTCAACTTTCAATTCGGAATTCGGGACTATTAGAACGGTTCGATTTGATATGGTTCGGTTCAGATCTTCGGATATTTTTTTGAATGACTACCTATTTATATTTTAATTTTTATATCTTAAAAAAAAACTAACATTCATCAATATTTCATCATATTGAAGATATTTATTTTGAAATCAACTTTAGAAGTAAATCTTAATTTTAATTATTTAATTTTTATATGCTTTAAAAAGACCAACATTCATCAGTACATCATCATATTAAAGATTTTATTTTGAAATCTACTGTAGAAATAACTCTAAATTTTAATTAAGACTAAATTTGTACAACTAATATCAACAATTTAAAATTCAAATAAAATACAATATAGTGTTTTCTTAAAAAAAAATATTCTTTAACCTACCATGTTTTTATGTCGTTGGAAAAAAAAAAAAAACCTACCATGTTAAATAATTTTTTTATAACAAGAAAAATTCAATTGTAGATCAAGTATTGTTAAAAATGAAATTTAAGTGAATCTTAATTGTTAGTACTATATTTTATTTGCATTTTAAATATTCTCAAATTATAAAAGATCATAGTTGACATAAATTATATTGATAACACACATCTAATGTTATAATTCGGTTCTTATTTTCGATTATTCGGTTCGATACGGTATGAGACAGTTCGGTTCGGTTCTCGATACGGATATTTATAAAATCTCCAGAACCGTACCAATTATTTTTTCGGTTCAGAGAAGGTCAAACGGTCCATGGTTATTTTTTGGTTCAGGGTGATTTCGATTCGATTGTCGTAACGGTTCGGAATTCTCCGAGTCTCATGTTTAACCCTACTTTTTTTTCTAGATAACAACACCGCGAGAAAAGTAGAGGTTAAGGCCGAACTCCCAACCTATGTATGAAAATGGCCCTACTTTATATAATATTAATACATTACCATTTTAGAAACTTCGTAGCTAAATGTTAAAACTATCAATAGTACTTATGGGCCAGAGTCTAGAATATAGATAAATAAAAAAGTTTACTGTACCGAAAGTGCGATGTGAAACGCTTATAAAATCATTTATACGGCGTCAGTTAAAATTTCTACACAACATTTCGAGGGTAAAAAAATTTAAAACCCTCACCTTCACATGACCAAGTTGCAGTTTAAATCTTGGTATTGTGATTCTCGGGAAATGGAGATTTCGATATTTCGATGTACATGAATAATTAGAAAAAATTGTTTCACATTCTCTCTTGTCTAATTAAAAGCATTTAAAGCACATTAAATGTGTTAATTATACTTTCAACTTATCGGGACATTTTCTTAATTTTGAATTAATATCAAGGTTTTCAAAATCGATTCGGTTAATCTACCGGTTCAATAGTTCACTGGTCGGATTAATGGTTGAATCGGTCGAAACATTTTAATTAATATATAATTTTTATTTAATTTGTACGTATAATATATAATTTTATACTTCCTCTTATTTTTATTATTTGTCACTCTGGCTTAATTGATCATTGATTAAATAAATGTCGTTTTGACTATTTTGTTTATATTTTTACATTTTTAACCCTCTATCTAATATACAGTGTCTCTTCATATTCTATCTCCATCGTTTCTCATCACATCCATTAAATAGGGTTAATATTGGCAAGAAAAAAAATTCTCAAGACGACAAATAATAAAAATAGGAGGGAGTATATTTTTATCATTAATTTTTAGTGTATAATGATTTTTTTAAATATATAAAGGAAAAGTAAATAAATAATCGTGCATATTATAATTATTTTAGCTAACATGCTTGATTCCAAGTGTAGGTTTATAATCAATATGTATTATTTTACTTTTTTTCAATCTTTTGATGGTTTGGGCATGACAATATTCTTTAGGCTTAATTGTAAATAAAACCATGACATTTTCGAAAATTGCAATTATATGCATCATTTTTAAACTTGACAAATATATACACCACTTTTACAATTTTTTGCAATTGTATGCATCGGGCCCAATTTTGGACTTTTATTAACGACGTGGAGACATGGCTGCTGATATGGCGCTGACATGGAGATAAAAAATAGGCTTAATTGCAAATAAAACCATGACCTTTTGGAAAATTACAATTATATGCATCACTTTTGAGCTTGGCAAACATATAAAACCATGACTTTTTCGAAATAAAACTAGTTTTATAATAATTAAAATATAATAAAATAAATTGTATATATTAAATAAAAAATAAATTAAAATAAAGTAAGATCAAATTTATTACAATACAATGCATTAAAATTAAATTGCATTTAAATATATTTATATATTTCTTATTTTATTAAAATAAAACTAGTTTTATAAATTTGAAAATGAAAAATAATTATGATAAAATTAAATTAAAAAATAATCTAGATTAAAGTACACCAGTTAAAATAAAATAAAAATAATATAATATAATTAAATAAAGTATAAAAATGGTAAATTAAAATAAAATAAATAATAAAATAAATCAAATAACTTATTATGAAATAATATATTAAAATAAATAAAAATCCTAAATGAAAATAATAAAATTAAAAATATTATTTCATTATAATATTTTTAATATAATATTAATAAATAATTTGTTAAAATAATATCAAAAGATTTAATAAAATATTTATTAGAATAATCTCATGTAATTTAATAAATGAATATAATAAAATAAAAATATATAATTTGATATTATTATAATAAATAGTTTATTAAATTATTTGAGATTATTGTAATAAATATTTTATTATATTATTTATTAAAAATAATATAGTGAAATAAATTTTTTATTTATTATATTCATTTATGATTTTTATTAATTTTAATTTATTATTTCATAATAAGTTATTTGATTTATTATTTTATTTATTTCATTTTACTTTACTATTTTTTATACTTTATTATCTTATATTATCTTATTTCTTATTTTATTTTAATAAATAAAAATTTAGTTTAATTTTAATGTACTCTAGTATGATAAATTTTATCTTACTTTATTTTATTTTTTTCAATTAATATGTATTATTTATTTATTATATTTTAATTATTATAACTTTATATCTTATTAATATAATTAAATAAAATTTATATTATCTTTTAATTTTAAGTTGATTGTTTATACGATATGTCTATATATATTAAGCGCTATGAAATTAGACATACAAGTTATATTGGTGTAGTGGTAATGGTTCCAATTTAAAACCACAAGGGCACAGGTTTAAATCCTAAGCTTGTTTTATTTTTCGAAAAGGTTATGGTTTTATATATTTGTCAAGTTTAAAAATGATGCATATAATTAAATTTTTCGAAAATGTCATGGTTTTATTTGCAATTAAGCCTATTTTTTATCCCAATGTCAGCGCCATATCAGCAGCCATGTCAGCGGAAAATTGCCATGCCAGCAGAAAATCTCCACGTCAGCAATAAAAGCCCGAAATTGGGCTCGATGCATACAATTGCAAAAAATTGTAAAAGTGGTGTATATATTTGTCAAGTTTAAAAGTGATGCATATAATTGCAATTTTCGA
Source organism: Striga asiatica (assembly GCA_008636005.1). NCBI lineage: Eukaryota > Viridiplantae > Streptophyta > Magnoliopsida > Lamiales > Orobanchaceae > Striga > Striga asiatica. Next base: position 1,876,389 of record BKCP01005738.1, read on the forward strand.
AAAGGTCATGGTTTTATTTGCAATTAAGCCTATTCTTTATGAGCTTTTCAAGAATTTATGTACTTTTAAAAGTAAAGCTCAATAAGGCAAAATGTCCAATAATTTCAAGCATTAACAAAAGAATTAAGCTAACAAATGTGTCAGTTACACGACCCAAAAAAGTTAGCTGCAATTGTTTGTAAACCAAGGCCCAAACGGCCCAAACCACTTATTTACTTGTGATTTGTGGTATCCCACATCGGAATCACAAATGAAAATTCTCAGCTATTTAAATGATTGTTGTATCTACCACATTCAAAGCGCAATACAGAGCCGCTGGGCCGCGCTGACTGCTACCGGTTTACCTGTTTTACTAGTTTTTAACCGGTTTTGCTCCCTAGCGGTTCCATGCCTCAAATCAGACCGGTTACTGGTCGGTTCCTGGTTCAACCGGTAGAACCGGCCAGTCCGGTCCTGTTTTGGTAACCTTGATTAATAGCACGATTTTGGCATCCCTCATTGCTATATAATCTTTGCTTGAGGGATGAGTCGCGCTCCCATTAGAATGGTGCTCAATGATCTAATGGCTAAAAAAAACTAAAATTATATCTTCATTAAGGGTAATTTGGACATTACCATTACACTCATCACCATATCACCATGGCACATCATCATCTCCGCACATACAACACACGCATGCACATGCCACACATACACACACAAATAACACAAGCACACACACAACACATCTTTTCTCTTACAAACACATACACTACACACACAATACTCACACACGCACACACACACACACGGCTGAGACACCTCCAACCACCACCTACCTAGCCGCCGACCGCCAGCCACCAGCCACCGCCGTGATGTATCGCCGCCATACAACAGCTGCATCCACCTAGATCTGCCACAGTCATCACCGTTTTCCACCTCGCCGAACACTTTTGAGTCCGCCCCTCACCCTCATCACGAGTCTCCTCTTCATGGTGACCGTCGTCGGTTTTCAGAGGTCGATACAGCACCTCTTCCACCACCACGAGCCGCCGGTTTCGCCCATCTCTGTGGTGATTCGCCTCAACTTCGCCGGCAAATGAGATAATAAGGACGGCGTTTCGATTTCAACCACCACTTGTCGCTCGTCCGTCGTTCGAAGAGAGAGACCCTCCACCGCTGCTCGTCGCCCTTGAACTCCTCCGGCCGCCGTGAACTCGCCGTGAGTCTGGCGGTTGACACCCTCCAACGTCTCCTGCAACTCAAGCCACGCCCTCGTCGACGTGATAGGTGGTGTTACGGGCGATTTGAAAATCTGAAAATGTTGTTTGAAATTGAGCATCTTCTTTGAGAATTTGATTATGTATAGGGGACCTATTAGCAATTTTAATAATTTTGATTATATTTCAATTTTACCTATGGGTCAAATCTGTAATTATTGAAAGATGATGAAATGTTATTTTTTATATATTTTGATGTACACATATATTAAATAACAAACAAATTATTAAATACAAATAATATAAAATATTAAAATAATTTAAAATTAATTTATAATAATAAATAATTTATATAATAAATATAATAAGTAAAAATATATTTAAATTATTTAGGTTAATTCGATTTACAATTATATCTATTAAAAATATTTTTTGAATACACATAATTTATATGGTAAATTATATATTAGTGCACTTTATATAGCGGAATGTTGCACTTTATAAAACAACACTTCGCACTGTATAAAAAAACACGTTGCACTTTATCACCGCACTACACAATAAATGCCACAACTAAGTATAAAATATTAAATATAATCATTATTTTTATAATATAAGTAAAAATCATATATATTATTTAGATTAATTCGGTTAATCTATCGAATAACTCGACCAATTAAATCGGTTTTAGTTTGGTGTGGATCATACTATTTAAAATGTCTGTAATCTGGTGCACAATATTGTTAAACGAATTGCACTTTCATGACTATCAGATTGAACAATATGAAAAATATTATTATTATTTTTAAGTTTTTATGTATAGCGGGAGCACATTATGGATGTATGAATTGCACATCAATGACTATTGGATTGCACGTTACCGAACGGAATTGATCGACTAAAATTCTCAACTAAAATTGTCAGTTCAAAATTTTATATTTTTGGTCTGATTGTACTTATTTACTTTTAAAAGCTCGGTTATTTAGTGTAATAATATAATAATATGAAAATATTAAATATAATTATCAATATATTAAATCTATATTTCATTAAATATATATTTAATATAAATAATAAATAATTTTGTTTATTTAGGGTAATTCAAAGAATCGACCAAAAAATCAAGTGAATCAGTTCAATTTCAATTTGGTTAGGGACATTAGTTTGGTCGGTTTAGGCTGCACAATACCAACCAAAATCGTGCACAATAGTGTTAAATACATAGTACATCAAGGAATAACATATTGCACAATAGCAACAAAAGCCGAAAAGAAAACTAAAAAAAAATCATAAAATACGGTTATTTTAATCCGCTGTCGGATTTTTTTAACCGAAATAACATAACCGAACTATATAAAAATAATATTATTATTATCTTATGTTTTAGTAAAAATAATATTTTTTCAGATTAAAAATAATTAAATATTACATGTTAAAATACTAATTAGATTTCAATTGATTATAGATTTGACCCCTGAACACAATTCTAATATACAAACGTTTATAAATTGCTATTAAGTCTTTCTACCCTATCAAATTTTCAAATATAAGTCCAAATCTCACAGCCACATCAGTCCTGCCCCCCTCCCCTGTCGGCGACCAAATGCCTCCAACAGATCGACGGCCGTCGTCCACGGCCGCACCACCCTCCACCGCCGCCCTCGAAGATGCTGCCACCACTGTCTCTCAGAACTTTGTATGATCTCTTCAGTTTCTGGCGACGTTGACCACAGCGGTGCAATGTCGCATAACCACCTCACACGGCCAGCGACGCGAACTCGACACAGCTGCGGATATGGGCGGCAGACGACATGCCGGTTTGTCCTTGAGAGCCTCTCTTTCTCGTTCAAATCTGGGCCGAAAAAGAGGAAGCGCGGTGGTTCCTGACAACGGCGTAGGTGTGGGCAGTGGTCGTGGCAGGAAAACATTCGACTGTGGAAGGTCGTCGGTGAAGAAGGGTCGACTGTCAGAGGGTTATTTCCTCGGCCGACGGCGGGCGGCGAAGATGGCGACCTGCGACGGGGCTAGTTTCTGTGGGATGCGAGAGACTGGCCTAGTGGTCGTGGGCGATGGCGGCGGCGCAGCGGAAGGTGGTGGGAAGCATCAGTTGTCATCGGAACACTCTGTGTGCGTGTGCGCGCGATGGTGTGTCGTGTGCATGAGTTTATTGTGTGAAAGAGATATGGGCTGAGTTTGTGTGGGGTCCACAACGAGTTGTAATTTTTGTGATGACCAATATATCCTTATTTTGTGATCAATTGTACATATTTGACCACGAAATTTCTATGTACTGACCATAATGCCTTTACATGTTTGACTGACATTATTAAAGTTTGACTACATCATAATCATTAACTTGATGGATCCAATGATTCATATTCATTCTTATTTCTTTCACTATGTCTGTTTCTCATATGATCCTAATAATATATATATAGTTATCGCAATCATTTTACTATTCACGCTAATTTATTTTACCATACTTTATATTCCTACGTAATTTTTGGATCAACTGCGTAGAGAAGTTTAGAAAAAGAAATACAACACTCGTGTCTTCATCTTAAAGTTAAATATATATACATATATATATATATTTAATTATTTTTAAATTACTAACTATTTCCCGCAAATAAAATATTATTTAGTATATCTAAAAATAAATTAATTAATATATAGAATAAATTGGGCGAATTTATTTTTGGTATGCGATAGTTGTTTCTATAAAAAAATAAATTAATCAATATATGGTATAGAGTGATCAAATTTATTTTTGATATTTGATAACCCTTTCTATAAAGTGGGCGAAATTATTTTTGATATTTGATGGTCGTGTCTATGAGAAATAAATTAATCAATATATGGTATAAATGGACAAATTTATTTGGGGTATTTGATTTTTTTTTTTATTTTTTTTATTTTTATTTTTTTTTTTTGTAAAAAAATTACTAGAAAGTTAATCAATATATGATATACTTTTGGTCTGAAATGCATAGGTCAATATATTGGTATTTTGGCGCGGTCTCAGTTTTTATTTAATTTTTTGTATGAAATTGCCATAATGAAATTACCGTAATTCTGAAAAATAATATGAATGAATATTTTGATATAGTGATATGGAATATCATACTAGACCAGTTTTTAATGGATAAGAAGGAATATACTGGAGTAAACGTGCACATGCACCAGAACACATGTCATAATGGTATTGCTCAAACCAAACTTGGGCACTAAGGTATACCTCCCTTATAAAACGGGCCTAAGGTATCCAAAAAACGCATTCTCTCTACATTAACTTCATCTCTGGCAAGTGCTGACTTAGGCATCGAAGGCTCGACGCCGGGACCCCTCCCAGCGTTGAGTTCTTGCAAGTACGGAGGCTACTTGGACGTCTTACTTGCAGTAGTTCACATTCGTCTTGAAGCACCGGTCGGGGGCTTCTAATGGCGTCGCTGACGTGCTCAGTCACCGTTCTATGTTGTTATCGAATATGCAGATTTCAGTGGTGGGCTTCGACTTGCCACGTGTCCTCTATACAACTGACCATTTTTTGACCCAGTTGTTACTCGCCTTGCGTCTGGTCCTTTCGAGGATTATGTGTTGGCTGATGGATTTCGTTTCCATGGCGTTCGACTGTGTCTTTCACATTCCAATCTTCGCATGAAGTTGGTGGCCGATCTGCATGGTGCCGATCACGTGGGTCGCGAGCATCCGGTTGAGTTAGTTCAAAGCTCGTATTTCTAGCAATGCCGGATATGCTAGGTGTTCAAGGGGAGGGGGGGAGGGGGCGACAAATGTTGGTCTCTATCGGCCATTACCGATTTCTACTTGGCCGTGGAGTACAAGTAGCATGGATTTTGTGGTGGGATTGTCGCGCAATCAGCGGGGGTTTGACTCCATCTTTGTGGTCCTGGATAGGTTTTCCAAGATGGTCCGCTTTATTCCTTGCAAATGGACCACTGACATCGTTCATGTAGCACAGTTGTTCTTTCAGGAGATCTATCGTTTGCATGGTCTATATTCTTTTATTGTTTCAGAGCGTGACACCCAGTTTTTTAGTTTCTTCTAGTGCAGCTTATGGCAGATGGTCAACACTTGTCTGGATTTTAGCAGTGCTTAACACCCATGGATGGACGGCTAGACTGAAGCTGTGAATCGCTCACTTGGGAATTTGCTTTGTCGCCTGGTTGACGAGAACCTGCGTAGTTGGGATCAACAGCTATGTCAAGCCGAATTTTCACACAACTCGCGGGGAGTCGGGCCACGGGCTTCTCTCATTTCCAGGTCGTGTATACCGTGCAACCTCGTGGCCCTTCTGATTTGCTGGCATTACCGTTCATCGCAGGAGCTGGCCGTCGGGCTGAAGATGTTGTGGCTGATTTACAAAAGACGCATGCCGCGGCCCGTGCACAATTGGAGAAGGTGACGGATGCATATAAGTGTCAGGCAGACGCTCAACGTTGACACGTGGTTTGAGAAGGGCGACTATGTATGGTTGGTTTAGACCATGGATAGATTTATAGCTCACGAGTATAACAAGCTCTCTGCCCGAAAGATTGGCCCAGTCAAAATCGTCGAGAAAAACTATTCGAATGTTTACCGACTCCGTCTACCGTTGCACATTCGTACATCTGACGTGTTCAACATCAAGCATCTGGTTCCTTACCGTGACGACAATTCCGACAATGACGAGATCACTTCAGATTTGAGGGAAAATCCTCCTCAATCAGGGGAGGATGATGGCAACGAGATCGCGTTAGCGTATTTTGCAAGATATTATCGGCTCTGGGTTTAGAAGATATATTATTTATTGTCAATTATTATTTATCTTATGTCCTTTATTTGCTTTATTTATTAGGAGAATAATTAATGTCTTGACTAGCAAGTTAAGTAGTTATACTAGGAATCTATTTATTAGGATTTATCCCCTCGTTAGCCAATTGGCTTTTATCGATTAAGAACATAAATCTTTTGAGTTTTACTCTCTTTTCCCATCGTACGCTTCTGCCTACATCAAAACCTCATGAACACCACCTTAGAATACTATTTTGGATGCTTAGGTAATGAATTGATTGAACTTCATGTAATGAATATTTGACTTTTTGTACGAATGCCTACTTTGGCTTCTCTTTTTATTGTTAGTCTTTGAGTTCAAACTCGAGGTCTTTTTATTATGAAAACAACGTGGCCCTTGATCCTATAGCTTGGGGTTCTGCCATGTTGGAAATTCGTGTGCACATGTGTCCTCTGAGATAAGATCTCGAAGCTCGATCACATTTGTCGTTTTCATGTGAACATATGGCCCTTGGGCCAACCTTTCACTTATGTTGCACTTGTCGCCCCTGAGCATATAAGCTTATGTTCCGCCACCTTTGCATCTGTTTGTGCACCTATGGCTCTTGGGCCAACCTTACACTTATATTGCACTTGTGGCCCTGGAGCTCATAAGTTCGGTCTGCCAGCTTTTCATCTGTTCGTGCTCCTATGGCTCTTGGGTCAACCTTGAACTTATGTTGAACTTGCGGTCCCCAAACTCGTCTACTCGGGTTTCTTCCACCTTCATAATTTATATACATTGTTAGATACGGCAATAAAAGACTTTTACTAGTACACTGAAACTATATGATTAATGCATATAAGATTTTAACTTGGTAAAAAACCAAATGAACTGGAAAGATTTAAATGTGAAATAAAAACTAAGAATAATACTTCTTTAAATGGGCCAGGTTGGGGTGGGGGTGGGTGTTTTCCTGGAGTGTCACGTAGCTCATATGCACCTCCTATAAACACCCGCTCAACCAAGTACAGTCCCTCCATTTTTGGTTTGATCTTTCCGACATGCTTGAGTGCATCAGATTGACGCCATACCAGGTTGCCCACCTGAAAACTCTGTGGTCTCTTGTTGTGAGTTGCTTTCATCTGCTTCTCGGAGGCCTCAACCCCGACCCTTGTTTGATCGCGGAGCTCGTCTACTCGATCCAACACTTCCTTTCCGAGCGCACCATTTTCTTCCGTATTATAGGTCGAGACCCTCTGCAAGTTGAGACCTATTTCCACCGCGGTAGTGACTTTCATACCATACATCATACTACATGGTGTTTCACCCGTCGAGGCCTTGGGTGTGATCCAATATTCCCCCAAGATAGAATCCAGCTCATTCACCAATGTTCCTGAGGGTCTTTCGAGCCTTGTCTTTAGCCCACTCTATATTGACCTATTTGCGACCTCTGCCTGTCCATTAGCTAAGGGTAAGATACAGATGCAAAGTGATGCTTGATTTTCATGGCCTCGCAACATTGCAATATTTTTTAACCTTTGAATATACATGCCATTGTCTAAAACGAGAAAATGTGGTACTCCATACCTACAGCAAATGTTGTGAATAGAAACTTTATCATCTTTTTTTTCTGTGATCTTTGCCATTGGTTCGACATCGATCTATTTGCTGAAATAATCTACTGGGAACAACTGAAATTTTCCGTGGCCTATGTTTTGTGGTAGAGGACCTATGATTTCCATTCCTTATTGGTCGAAAAGTTTGCGGCGAGCTCATGAGAATCATGTATTCTGCCGGCCTACGGATCAGTTGACTGTGCTGCTGACATTAGAGGTGTTTCTGCACGAGCTCCTGAGCCATCACTCTCATCTTAGGACAGAAGTGTTGGTTCAGTTTAGAACGTTCACTCATGTACATATTTAAATACTTAACAAATTGAATCCAAATGCAACAAAATCTATTGTTAGGATTGAGGACTTACAATTTAAAAAAAAAAATCCGAATCTAAGATGTTTATATAGCCTATGAGGTTTGATGAACAGTTCCAAGATGCGACCTCTTTCCCACGTCCTTGTCATGCACTCTCCTTACCGAGTCATTGATCGTTTCCCTTTGGTCTTCGAGGGACGCCATGCGTCTTCGGGGTGTCGCCGAGGGTACCGGTCGCTGCGCGTGAATCGTCTGGTCGCGCAATCTGCGCGCCGGGTCGCATCGATGCGTGCTTGCGTCTCCGGGGTGTCACGCAGATCGGTCGCGTCACCGAGGTGCATTGCGCGTGAAGATTGCGGACGCCTCGGTAATGTCTGTGGGTTGCGCGCCTCGTCTGCAGTGGTTGCCAGGTGTCGCCACGTCGCCTCACTTGTGTGCGCCTGGTGCCACCATGTATGGTGGTAGCCGGTGGAGGAGCACAACAAGTTTTATGGTAGTCGGTGGAGGTGCCGCCATATATATATATATATATATATATAACCAAGTCTTAGTGTGAGAACCGTGAGAACCGCTATTTTTATTTGGACGTAGTGCTATGATTGATTGTGTTTGATGCTATTTTTAATCAAAATGAATTTTGTTAAAAATAGCAACACATTTTTTGGTAGCACTTGTAAAGATGATAGCATCATCTAATATGAAAAATAGCATCATACACAATTAAAAATAGCATAAAAAGCGGTTCTCACGGTTCTCACACCAGGACTAGTTTTTATTTGAACCAACCCCTATATATATATATATACATATATATATATATATATATATTTGGCGGAATTGCAGAATATAAGACCCTTTGATCTTTTATTGTATAACCAATCACTTACTCCTATTTGTCGTAGTGGACTGCTTGTCAGATCTCCTAAACCTCTCACAAAACTCACAATTTCTCTCTCTCTCTCTCTCTCTCTCTCTCTCTCTCTCTCTTTGCTCTCGGTTTTGGCCGAGAATTCTGCTTCAAGATCGAGAGCTCACATGTGATGATGTATGGCGTGATAAGGATTTGGTGTATTTATATGCTACAATAGGGACCCTAAGAAGGTGCTGAATATGAACTCCCCAATCGAGGAAGCCTCCAACACATTCGCCATTGGATAAAATACTACAAAAGCGAAAATGACCTCATAAGTCTGTTCCAGTCATTACAGGCGATCAATTCGCAGAACATGATCGACATAAATACCTGGTTCGATCATCATATCTACCCTTGTTGGGTGCAACCATACTAAAGATAACTCTTCGATTGTTTCTTGCAACACTTTCTGAATTCATCAAAACTCATAATGGACTCCCGTCTTCCTTTAAATCTCGCAGTTAAGAGTGGCGTCGCTTTCAAAACTATAAGAAAAAAGAAGTGATCATGAAGATTATCCTGCAAACAATGTTAAATAGTTTGGTAATACGAGAACTTACGTGTTTTTTCCACCAGCACGAAAGAAATGTCAAAGGTCTCGCCAAGCGCTGAATTTTTTGACGATCGTTGTGTGTTCCAGACTTCAAACACCTACAACCACTCCTACTTCCATTTGTGATGAGATTCTAGGATATTTTCTACCAAGCCAACATACTTATCGTCCCTTGGTGCTAGTTGAAAGATTTTGGATCCTTCGTTAGATGTTTTCCACATTAAAGTTGAATCCAACTCCTCCATCGATGAGACCGACTCTCCCTTTTTCTAATAAAGAACAAAAAGAGAACACAACCGATACCAGGTATTCGGATGGACTGGCTCACGTTGATCCCCCATTCTCGTATATACTCCACAAAGACACTATGCAAATGGAACCTCAAACCTGAAATCACCGATTCACTGTGCACTGCGACACACCCCGGCGACAGAGAGTGGATCTGTTCACCTTCATAAGGCACAAAGATTTTTATTGTAGATGGCACCTCAAGATTTTTCCACAATCTGACCACATTGGCATCTTTTAGCATACTCGCTTGCAGGTTTCTAAATTTCTCAGACTCTCTGGTTCTTCCAAAGGAAGCCTTCTCCAAAAGCCCTTAGGTGTTAGTGCGACAGATTCATCTTTGATCCATGTTTGCATCTCTTGGATCCGACTTGCAACGAAAATCAACTCCCTTATCTGACCGGCCCAGTCTTCCCGCAATGACACATCTACTGCTTAAAATCCTGGCTACTCTTTGATAGATTATAACCAACTGCTAGAAGGGAAGTAAATGTTTGCTCCAACAAATTTATTTTCTTAAAAGTATGAAAATTTTGCCCTAAAAACTGTTGGGCGAAAACCCTAGCACAGGAAAAAAAAAGAAGAAGGACCCTATTTATGGCCTAAAAAATAAACTCCCAAGCCCAAACGTGAAGTATCGGTTATTGTGAAGACTTACACATCACCGACTCCAACAGTTGCCATCTGTCCCGCAAGAAAAGCGAGTTGTCTCAATAACTCTCTAACCTCCTTGAAAAAAGCTCGAGTTCCTGTATGATCGCGCAATAACATATCCAATGTCGATCCTGTCTAGTTGACTTTTGAATTAACATAAGCCGTATACAGCTTCCCAAAAATTCATGAAGATCCTGTGATCCCCTCAATGACCTGGAAATCTGGGGGACTCCTGTTGTATGTTCACCACGGAAAAGCCCATGGAAATAGGAGGATGACGCAACCCACTAAAAAGAACACACCATTAAGGCCCATGAGACGCACAAGTGTCATTGCAAACAACCTAAAACTAAAAGATTAGATCTGTCGTTCACCCGACCACCGAAGTCAGTTCTCACTGATCTCTAACTACTGATCTCTCATTGTTGACCTCTCTGCAGAATGTGAACGCCTTATGACAAACGAACCGTTAATGCCACTGAAGCTGATGAGACCACCGCTTAATAAGTCTTGTCACACCGCCCAACTGGTATTGTCCAGCCGGACTGAAAAGTATACGTCCCATCCTCAAAAGATGGATTTCTGCATGGCACCATGCATAAGTCACCTAGCCACCAAGGTGGTAATTGGCCATAATTTTATTTTACCTTTTCTCGCATATAAATGAGGCATCTAGCACCTCATAAAAGAGGGGAAGAGGGGAACAATAAGATAGTACCATACAACAATACATAGTACCATAGTGTAAAAATACACTAATGCTCAAGCCAAAGCCACCACTGTAACAAAACACTCACTGTGAGTCATATTCGGAGAATTCACTCTCCTTGTCGATCTCCCGCCAGATCGGTAAACTCGTGTGTACTATTTAATTTGTTGCGTTTTCTATTATTAAGCAGAACAAATCATTTCACCTCATCACATAAAACAGATTGAAACACTCTTAGTTCCGTAATTAAGAGTTGTTGTTGATCGCTCGTCAACATCTTGTTCTTCTGTGGCCCGAATGAATCTGATATAGCATCCAGGAAATATTTTATGGGGTTGGCCTTTTTTCTTGAGGATTTTCCAGGAAGATCAAATCAAATGATTTTTCTATGGTTGGGCTCTTTTGATAATAAGTCTGGTCAGTAACCAATGAACAATAGTATGCTTTCTTTTCTTTTGCTCTTATTTTTCGACAAAGATTGGAGTACGTCCCACAGACGGCGAAATTTGATGTGCCCTAAATATCGGCTCACCAAGATTGTCGGTTGAACTGCCTCGTCTCGATCGCCTCGTACGACCAACCGAATCAACCTGCAAAAGAGCCGGGGGATCGACCCTATCGTAGACACTCCGACGCTCAAGTTAGAAAACTTCTAACTCAAATGTACTGTAAGTGAGAGAGATATTTAGAGCATAGGTTAGAAACTGAACCTGAATTACTTATTTATAAGGAAATTAATGCTTACTCTCGAAAACAAAGAGCTTTCTTAATAACCAAGGACTTCGATCCTCCAAATTCACCGTGTTGACATACACAAAGTTACTTGGATATCTCTTAGGAATGTTTTCTAAATCTTCATAGGAATTTAACTAATACCCCATATATTCAAATTGTCGTAATCAAGCTAAATCTCCCTTAGATCGTTTTTACCCGACACTATCACACTACGGGTTAAGATGCTGGACTGTTACAGTGGTATCAGAGCGAGTACCTGTGCCATGTGCCAGCGAGGACGATGGGCCCCTGAGAGGGGGGTGGATCCAGATATCCCACATCGGTTATGAAGGAGAACGAAGCATGCCATTTAAGTGGATGTGGATACCTTCACTAGTGAGACGCGTTTTGGTGAGCCAGCTCCCAAAGGCAAAACCGTGAGGGCGAGAGGCCCAAAGCGGACAATATCACACTACGGGTTAAGATGCTGGGCTGTTAATCGCTCAGGCCGGTCCATCGAGATATTCTGAGTACTGCATCAGTTACAATTTAGTTGTTAGTGGATTGTATTCGTTATTGTAACAAAAAATCAATGTTAGATGTTTTGACCTGCAAATTATATTAGCAGTTTGTAAAAGAAGTGTTTGGTAAAATTAACTTATTATAATTAGCTGTTAATATGAAAAAAAAATTACTTATAAGGACATCCGTACAATTTAAAATGCTACTTTTGTTGAAGAAAATTATTTATATTTTTTATATTTAGTAAAATAACTGAAATTAATTTACAACATAAATAATAATTATGTTGAATTGATTCCTCTCCTCATGTAGTTTTTATTTTTTATTTTTTGTGTGTGTGATAATAGGGCTTTTGATAAGTGAAAAATGAAAAATTTAATTGGCTAAAGTATACATATAAACCACTTTAAAATTCATATTTCATATATGTGATAAACTTTTTCAATTACCAACGTTAGACTTTTTACAATATTAAATACCAAAATTATGCTCATAAACAATTATGGAAGGAACTTAACAATATATTAACAATCTAATCAATCATATTTTTATATTTATATGTTACCAAAAATATAAATATTATGACCAAAAAATAATGGTAAGTTTTTATATTGAAATGTAGTCTTTCGATAGATTCTGTACGAACGCGAAAAAAAAAATCACGAAGGTCGACGATAATGGAAAATGAGAGGATGAGCTGAGACATGATTTTTGTCGGGGCATGCGGGTCGTGATCTAAGTTTCCAAAAGTCGGGGTCGGGAACTCGTAGAAGTGCATTTTGGAAACGTCGGTCGGGTCCCGACCATGGGTGCTGGAGCTTGGCTTAGCGTACGTGGGCGCCGTAACTCATTGAATTAATTGATTTAATTGATATTGATGTTTAATTTCTGTTGATTGTGGACTGGTCCACGTTTACTCAATATAAACGTAATATAAAGCTCAGTTTTACTACAGACTACGTCTCCAACAATGATATTCATCCGCTACAACGGAGGATGGGACAACAACGAATACAAGAACTTTGATGTTGGAGGAGTTCTAATTGAAAAATACTGCATGTACAAATATTTATGCAGTGTGTTGCCAAAAAAAATAAAAAAATAAAAAAAATAAAAAAATTAAATGACCAGTCCTTGTTTACTCAATATAAACGTATATAAACCTTAGTCTTACTTACTGATAGATAATGTCACTAAAGTTACAAACTAACCACATCTAAACCAGACGAAATTTGTCTCAAAATGTGGATATTAACCGCATCTAACCTAAACTTATACTAAACAAGAATGTGTACATGTTCATTAGTGCAATCTATAAACAATCAATTCACAAGGATTCATACTCTTTAAGAAAATGACAGAAATTGAGCATCAACATCATCTGAACTAAACTAGGCGTAAGCATATTGCAAAAATACCTAAATATTCAGAACGCAAAAAATCAGCATTCATAATTTGCCTCCATTGTGACATAATCTGATAATTAAAATGTTAATTACTCGTAATTTGGCAAAAAGGGAAAGACACAAGTTGATACATGACTCCACCCTGGGAGCATTGACTTCTAACGAAGAGGATGAAGAGGACTCAGCATAGTTTGTCTGCGATCCGTGAGCAGTTTTCATAGGCCCGATTGTGGCCCAACCGTGCTCGATTACTACTGAAAAATCATGTTTTCGATATTCGCGATGAAGTGAAATTTGAGGTGAGCAACGGCGGCGGCTGCGGTGCAGAGAAAAAGTTGCAGTTCGTTTCGAGCCGATTTTGTTGTCCAATTTGGATTTTGAAGAGAAATTTGGGATTAAATTTAGGAACTGTCTTTATATGAGAAAAAATAAAATTTAGTGTTGATTTTGAAATATACGTGCGTGAAAATTTAGAAAGAGGAGGAATTCGAAGAAGATGACGAAGAAGAAGAGGAAAAAGAAGAGGAGAAGGAGGTGAAGGTGAAGAAGATGAAGGTGGAGGAGGAGGAGGAGGAGGAGGAGGAGGTTAAGGTGAATTGGTGAGAAATAAAAGGGAATAGAGAGAAGGAAGACAAGTCAATTTAAGTGATTAATATACTTAATTTACTCACCTCAATTAATTTGATCACATTTTATTACCAAATCAAAATTAGCGTATTTTTGTATTTATTTTCTACTCAAAGAGTTATTATGTACTACTAGGGGTATAATTGATTTTTAAAAAATCAATAAATAATTATGGGAATAAGATGTTTTGCAAGGGTACTTGTAAATTTCTTGTCCTTTTTCTCATAGTATATTGTTTTGAGCTCTGAGCCTATCATCAGCTTGGCCTGGCCGACGTGGGCGCCGAAACTCATTGAAGTAATTGATTTCATATTGGATTGAATTTGATGTTTACTTTTTCTGTTGACTATGAATTGGTCCACATTTACTCAATATAAACGTAATATAAGCCATAGTCTTACTACAGACAGTGTCTCCATCAATGATATTCATCCGCTACAACGGAGATGGGACAACAATGAACACAAGAACTTTGATGTTGGACGGGATCCAATTGAAAAATACTGCATGTACAGAGGTTTATGCAGGATGTTGCCAGAAAAAAAAAACAAAGTTAAATGATCGGTCCCCGTTTACTCAATATAAACGTAATATAAACCTCAGTCTTGCTTACTGACAGATAATGTCTCTAAAGTTAAAAATTAACCACATCTAAACAACGTGAAATTTGTCTCAAAATATGGATATTAACCACATCTAAACTAAACTTATACAACTGTTCGTTTCGGGCTGATTTTGTTGTACGATTTGGATTCTTGAAGAGAAATTAGGGTGCCAAATTTAGGGACCGTCTCTATGTTAGAAAAAATAAAATTTAGTGTTGATATTGAAATTTAAGTGCATGAAAATTTAGAAAGAGGAGGAAGACAGAGGAGGAAGAGGAAGACGAAGACGAAGACGAAGAAGAAGGAGAAGAAGAAGAAGGAAGAGGAGGAGGAGAAGGAGGAAGAGGAGGAGGAGAGGTGGAGGTGGAGGTGGAGGTGGAGGTTAAGGTAAATTGGTGAGGAATAAAAGGGAACAGAGAGAGAAAAAAGTAAAGTCAATTTGGGTGATTAATACACTTAATTTACTCACCTCAATTAATTTGATCACTTCTTATTACCAAATCAAATTAGCATATTTTTGTACTCCACTGAAAGGGTTATTATGTACTACTAGGAATATAATTGACTTTGAAAAAAATCAATGAGTAATTATGGTAATGAGATGTTTTGCAAAGGTGGTGTATTGTAGTAAATTTCTCGTCCTTTTTCTCATAGTCTATTGTTTCGAGTTCTGAGCCTATCATGAGGTTTTGGATTAATTATTCAGCCTTGTTACAGCCAGACTGGCCCAACATGAATTTATATCACTACAAACCTAATAATATCGCCAATTTTATAAAAGACTTGCATGCATACTACGTTTATTAATTTTTGTTTTAATAATACCAAATTCAAAATAAAACTATTTATAAACGAACCATACAACAAAAAATAATAAAATTTAAAAATCAGTGACGAATATAAATTACAGATCAACCATCATAAACATAAAAAAAATAGTACACTTACAATTAAAGAAAAAAAAAATTCTTAAACATGCAAATAAAATGGGATAAAAATTAGTGTATTTGCAATTAAAAAAAATTGTAAACATACAAATAAAATACGATTTGGAGGTGAATGATGTAATAATTTCTTTACAAATTTATGTACCCAGAGATTAAATCCGAGGAAAAGTCTAAAGTCCCGTTGTGTCTTTTAACGGGACCATTCCATTGAACTTTAAGCCAATACATGACTGCCACATCAATTTTCCAATATACACCCGGTGCATCGTATTATTGCTTACGGAACTAGTTTAATCACTTAATCCACCTTAACTATCCACCTAAAATTGTAACAAGTGAATCAAATTGCATAACTTTTTTTTTTCTTTCCAACCGCTATATAAGCAAAATGGATTATTAAAAATTTCACTCAAACAAATTAGTTTGAACTTTAATGCTCCTTTTTTATGAATTATTAACGGACATAACTTAATCAAAATCAATAATTTTAAATTAATGTTTGTTATAAATTATAAGGATTTTGAATAAAAAATTGCATATAATTTTTAAAATAATATTATTATATTTCATGTCACTAGCTAGGTCATATTATGGCGATGTTATATTGTCCCGGTTCAGATAAATTTGTTTTCTTGTCGAACCAACACAATGTTAATCTAAACTAGTACAACATTCGTGTATTACACAAAGGTTAGTTAGGAATTCATATTTAAATTTAAAAATTAATTAATAGAATTACTAGTTTTAAAATTTATTTGTTTTCAAATCGCCCCTATATATAATTTTCGAATGCGCTAGGCCTATGTGACAGGCTCGTGTGCTTCGTAAGTTTATTTGACATGAATTGGTGCTTCGTATGGACACATGTTCAAGTTTAGTTTCGACTATTAGCCTTGTGAATTACCATAAATTATTTCATCTTCTCTTTTTTCTTAAGTTACCATATACAACTCTTATCTTTTTAATTTAATTTATATATTAGTTATTATAAATATGTATTCTTTTTGTTTTTAAAACTTGATAATTTTTTATTTGTATATTATTATTTATATATAATCTATCAAAATAATCATATTTTAACGATCTTTGATTTGACATCCATATTCAATATATAAAATGAATAATAATTTCATCAATATTTATAAATAAAATTAATATTATTATCAACTCAATTTAAAATACATAAAATAACAATATAAACTATTTTATAAAAAAATAAAAATCTAATTCATTAATACACCATAAAATAATCATTTTATTGTTTTTTCCATAAATTTTAGAAAAAAATATAAAATTAAGTATTACATGAAATAAATTTTAAGAAATATTATAAAATATTATCACTCAATTTAAATAAATTATATAAAAAAACTGAATGTTACTATAATATTTAAAATAGTAAATATAAAAGAATATCATAATTAAATATAAAAATAATAATTTTGTATTTAATAAAGGTAGAAAATAATGAATTTCTATGTAAATTCTAAATTATAAATTATATGAATTTAAAATAATTGAAAAATTAATAAACGTGAGACACTGATTCTATAAATATAAAATATAATCACAATATAATAAAATTTGTTTTGTTTACAAAAATAAATCAAATATATAGAGTTGTAAATAATATCAGTTTTATACATGATATTGTATATTATACCTAAATGAGTAGACCGGCTCACTCAACCGATTTAACGAGTCAAAGCAAACCGAGCAGGCTGGCTCGATCGAACAGAATCGAGCATAGTGGTCATGGTCGAACACCACGAGAACAGCGTATGTGGGATTCCAGTACAAGGAGAATAGGTCGGTCCCTGGTCTATCAAGGATCTGGTCGAAGATCGACCTGTCGAGCAAAGGGTCGTTTGATCGACCACTTCACAGACTGAGAGTAGTCCGAGGATCGGCCTAGAAACGGTTGAGCACAAGAGCCTTCGAGGAGATTTCAAAGAAATCTTTACCCCATGTGCGGAGGACAGAAGGCGCGACTTGATTGGTTTATGACGATAACTATTTCTGTTACACGCACACTGTGTGTGTACGAACGGGCAGCCCGGGTAGTTTTGGACAACCAGCTCAGCTAATCCGGGCAGCCTCTATATGCAGGTACCTCACCGCTATATATAGGGATGAGCTTTACATTTTGAGCACGGTTAATCTATTTTTATTTTTGAGAATCGAGTAGAGCTTGAGACTAATTTAAGCATCGGAGGCTCTTCACCGGAAAACCCTCCTGTGTGAGAGTTCTTTGCAGGTACTCGGCGTTCAACCTGCGAGGTGGTGGTTCGTGCTAGCCGTTTTCAGCCGATCGAAGGTTTTGACGTGCCAATACGTATATAATTTTAAAATAAAATTAAAAAAATATCTTTTTTTACAATTTTTAGTGTAAAAATACGAGCACCATTTTAATTAATTATCATTTTACTAGTTAATTGTTGCATATTCATCATACATATAATTTCACAATGAAAATATAAATTATCATAATTTTTATTATACACATATAAATATATTTAAGTACTCGTGTAGTACACATGTATCATACTAGTGTATTTTTATTTATAATTAAAACGACACATGTCGTTTGTAAGATGTACGAACCTTATATTATTATATTTTTTCTAATAAATAAAATAACCTTAATGAGTAATAGTTACAAGTATAGTTGAATTACGTAAAAAAAAAATATATATTTTATTACGAAATTACCATAACAGTTGGACATTTAGAATATAATAACTGAAATAGGCTTAAAAAGTAATTTATTGTAAATTATTTTTATTATATAAATACCATATGTTGTTAGACATTATAAACCTAAAATATGACAATGAATTAAAAAATAATTTAATGTTTTTATCATATTTAAAAAATATTGTTTAAAATTATTATTCATATTTATTAGTACTATATATTTTTCTTAAGTTGCTAATGAAAAAATTACCTAAACATAAATTATAAAGCAAAAAAATTATACAAGTAGTGGGAGGGTTGTTAGGACTGTGTGCTTTCATCTCCACCTATATATTGTGGTATTACATCCAATCCAAGGGATAACAACATCCACTAAAATCGTGAGGTGCATAATGGAATGACTGCTCGTTGCCGGCACGGGACTTTAGCCACTCCCTAAATCCGATACCGCTACAGCCCCCTCCAATATCTACTCCATAAACCAACTCCCTGACGTGTTTGCCTAGTCAAAAATTGTTTTCTTTTTATTTGGTACAAAAGACAAATAAGTCATGTTAAAAGTCTTTAACTTTTCTTTTATCTCTTAAATTATATCTTATTAAAAGTTTTAAACCCTCCTTATCTCTCAATCCTATTTCGTTCTCGTCGTATTCTAATTCATTCAACCTGCTTCTCTTTCACCATAACTTGTAGGGATTTTCATTTAACCTGCTTCTCTATAGAATTTAACTAGTTTATCATTTATTTATGTTTTTATTATTTTATTATAATTACAACTTTAGGGATTTTGAATACGTAAAAAAATTGTATACTTTGGCAGCATCTTCAAGAAAAATTGAGCGCTAAATCTCAATTTATACCAAAAAAAAAAAAAACGAACACAAGGAGGCCCTCAAGGTCGCCACACAATGCTCGGACCACCACTTCTAGAGCGGTAGAAACTTGAGATACACGGAGTTCAGATCTCGTCCAATCAGTGACCTCAGCCGTTGGGCCAGCCAAGGTCGGAGTTCGGATCTCGCCTGCAATCGACCATCTCGACGTCGTGGACTCAGCAAGATCGAGGCTCGCGTACCTGCACGTGACTCGATGAAGGCTGGCAGAGCCCGGCCGGATCAGAAGCCCAGACGAGAGGCCCGTTAATTGTAGATCTGGTTGCTTACGGGCGGCTGTTCATTGCAAATCCGGATTTAGTCGAGCGGTTGAAGCTGGTTCTCGAAATAAGAACAAAAATAAGAGAATAAATATATCCCTACGGCAAAAAAATTTGGGGAAAAATGTGAGTGCAGTCGACAAAAATTTGGGGAAGAAGGTGATAGAAGAAGAAAAGAAGATGAGAGAGAAAGATTAGGCAAAATTTTAATAGAAGTCTTGTTTTTTTCCCTTAGGCAAATAAAAAGGAAAATTAGACCGACACATTAAGGAGTGCCAATGCGGTAAAAAATAGACGGGAGAAGGAGCATTATCGATTAAATCTAATAACATAAAAAAACAATATTGTTTACCGCTTATCAGATCATCAAAACACTCCAGAATGTTGATTCTAACATAGTAGCAATTAAAAAGGACACATCTCCACATAAATCTCCTCAACTTTCGTTGAGATATAAGAACTGGAAAGTATGCAACTAATTAAAATTGTCAGCAAAGTGTGTCATGCAATGAAAATTAAACTTAATTTTTTTAAGACACATTCCTCAAAATTCCAATTCAAAGACTTCAGTTATGTCTCCTTATTGCCCGTGCCGACAAAAATAAAAGAAAGTAAA
Source organism: Striga asiatica (assembly GCA_008636005.1). NCBI lineage: Eukaryota > Viridiplantae > Streptophyta > Magnoliopsida > Lamiales > Orobanchaceae > Striga > Striga asiatica. The sequence goes on from BKCP01005738.1 coordinate 1,896,695, forward strand.
AGGACAAATAATAATATAATGGTCTACATAAATAAAACTAAGCCTTATTTATTTGTACATAAGTTTTTTAATGCTTATGTTGCTGAGTGTATATGTAGTCCAGATGAGCATCTTCAATAATTCGTCTTTCTAAGCACTCTTCATTTTCCTTCTCACAATCTTCTATACCCATCACCTTCTGCAATGTAAAGATCAAAACTCAGAAACTTAATTTATAGCTTCAACTCACATTTCTTAGCTGCTATAGTTACAAACATTACCCTTAAAACAAATTGGCCTGAATTAATTAAGAAACTAAAGAGAATGATCTTTTATTCATAATTATAATTTACTCTCAAGGAAGGGTTGTATTTTATTATTTGATTATCAAATATATAATCGCCTCTAAAAAGTATCCATAGTTTGTAAAATGGAAACAAAAATCACGGGTGCTTGCAAGTATATATGTGGGTGTTTTTTCATATTAATAATTAGACTTCATATATATGGGCCTTTTTTCATAATAATAATTAAACTTAATTATTTGTGTACCTCAATTATGCAAAAATCATAAAATCCAATACACACGCACAAAGAAAGAAAGTAAATGGAAAAAGGGAAGGAAATAAGTACACTTGGAGAATCGGTGCCTTGAACTGCCCTGCTTTTGTTCATTTCTACACTTGATTCTCCTGCACAACATATTTTGGTTTTTTTATACTGAATTAAAATAAATAAAAAAATTAGAATAGAGAGGAAATTACTTCATATTAATAACATATATATAGTGTTGTAATATGCAAATCTTTTAAATTTTCCTACCTGCTGTTTTAGCTGCCAATTTCCTTGCCGAGGCATGTTTGGTGCAGCTGATAAGAAAAACAAGAAAGAGGATAAATGTTATTGAACTCAATTTCCTCTTCATTTGTGTGTGTGTTTAAGAGCGATAGAGAGAAATTTTGTAGTGTTGGGTTATGAAGGGCCGTAATACATATAGGCAGAGAAAGCGAGGTAGTCAATTTAAATGTCTATTAATTTCGTGGCATTATTGTTCTGTTTTCATTGGCTATTCAAGAATTTTTTGAGTCATAAAGTTACTTTGAATTTTCAGACAGGTATTTTACTTTTATTAAGAAAATCATCATGTGATTAAATCTATCAAATAATAGTTAATTATGTTATTCAATATTTAATATCCTATATGGTGCAAAATTTCAATTTGGGGCCTACATAATACTCGATAAATTACCTTACGACATATAAAAGAAAGATTCGCATGGAGAATGGAGATATATTAATATATCTTACTTTATTCTCTTAAAGTATGTATATTTGTGTAATATATACCATTTTACTACAATTTATATTCACAAAATGTGAGATTGAAAATGGGATTCAATGGCCTATTTGGATTCATTATTAGAGCAAATCAACATGGGAAACATATCTCTATTGAATCAATTAAATAAAGAACTAAGCTCACAGGAGTTATGATCGGCAAAGTTAAGTTATTTGAGAGGAAGAATAAGAATAATAATACATATATTCAAGGAAAAAAAATATCTTACAACAAATGCTTATCTAACCGTACTGAGGATACTAAACAAAGTATTTTAAGAAAAAGATAGTAAAAAATATTTCTCGGAAACGAGAATTAAAAATACAAATAACTTATAATCTAATAGTTTTCAATTATTATTGCATTTATTTCATTGATTTTTACGCCGATAACATGAAAGATTTTAGATTACAAAATAATGGTGGTTTGCTTTAGTCATTGTCAGGCTAGTGGTCCACGTAGAAAGTCCATTACTTTACAAAAATCAATGTGAAATAGTGGTTTGACAGCATCAACGATAAGTCAACCTTTTCGACTTTGCTGACAACTGTTTCGGTGTTTCCCATCAGATTTTTCCTTGTTTTTCTCTGTATGGGGACACGGTCTCATAAGGGCTTGCTAGGTTACCATATAAGTTATTTAAATTTAATTTATATTCAAAATTTACATTTAATATTATTTATATAATTAAATAATACAAATCAATCATTCTTACGAATTTTAATTTACTATTCATTTACTCACATAATTGTGACTACTTATCATTTTTAATTATTTATCTCTTACTTTTACATCAAATCAATTTTAATTATTTTATTTTAAATATTATTTTAATTAATATTTAAAAGGCAAAATAGGTCGTTGTATCACGACCTTGTACCAAATTGCTAAAACATCGCGACTTTGGACCTTGACGGAGAATATCATGACCTTTGAATTCTTTGCAAAACAATACACAGAAATCAGAAACCGGCCATCAGTACTTACGTGTCCGACTAACCTTTTATTATGTGGAATTAAAAATCTGATGTGTAAAATTTAATCCCGAGAAAATCTACTATTAATAGGGATGGCCTTAATTTTCCCATCCACATCTCGTTGCATTAAGACATCAAGTCGAAAGGTCACTTCCATATCCGAAAAGACACACCACTCAGAGGGGACTCTCTCTCTCTCTCTCTCTCTCTCTCTCTATTAATGTTTTCGGCGAAAAGACGTTTTATCACAACATGTCTCCTGCCAATATAACTGACGTCTTCCTTTCAAATAAATTGATGATCATGTAAAGAGACCAACACACGGATTCAAAACCAACAAACAGATTTCCAAGCGTATCGGTCCATCCCCTCTACACCTAAAACTTGGGGGTGCTTCTTGTTATAAGTAAAGAATAACCTATGTTATGGGACAACCCACTAAACCAAGAAGTACAAAAATTAGGCCTATTATGAATTAGGCCCGAATTACAGAAAAAGGACACACCAAGGAATTCTGCTGTCAAGACTATGTCGGTCAACATTTATGCGGGGGCAATGATCTGCCTCTATTCCTTCTTTCTGAAGATTATCGTTCCTTCTGAAGTAAGAACAAGAACCGGCAAAGGGAACTTGTAAAATGACCGCTCAGCTGGTCCTATCATCAAAAAGTCGAGATTTGGCATGGGGACACATGTCGCTCCCTTACACCCCTAGTTTGCATGAAGTCATCGTTACACTTTTGCTTTTTTCATGTATAAACACGCCCTGCATACCTTACAGACATCATACTCAATATAATCACAAAAATTCATCAATAAAATTACTCTTATACTAAGTTCTATGTTTTCCTCTTTTTTCTGATCTCCTAAACTAAGCGATCAACGTCCTATTTCTATAATTTGTTTATGACGCCACATTTTCATTACTTTAATTATTTAAACAGTGCTTACGTTCCTCACTCTAAAAAACTGTCATTAATTGTAGTTGACGCCCGTGTGGACAGGATATGTAACATCTTCAATTCTAATTACTTTAAATGGCTTGTAAGTTCCCGTTGCACGAATATATAACTTGATATCAAATTATTTTACTCCTTGTCAAAACATGAATATTACATTGCCGAATAAATTAAAATATAATGACTAATTTATTTTATTAGAAATGTTGAGAACTAACTATATGCGAATATCCAAATATGGACGAAGGTGAGATATTCCATCACGAGTGACTTAAAACTAGGGTTGTACATTTGGTCAACCGAACCGAATCGACCGAATTTTCGGTTCGTCCAGCATTAAAACCGAAAACCGAACCGAAAGTTCAGCGGTTTTATCGGTTATCCGATAAAATGAAGAAATGACAAAAATGAAATCTACTACAATTCGTGAGTTAAAATTTATAAAATAACAATAGTCACTACTCAATAATTTTACCAAAACAGACTAAAATGCATAAGATTTTTCCATGGGTTCGGAAATTTCATTGCACAATTCTTGTTGTGGATCGCGATCATTCAAAGAGGCACGAGGCAGTCGTAGTGAGCTTGAACTTGATGTCCTCGAACATCCCGAACCGCCTATTTTGCGTTTTGTACCTAAAAAATGCATGAATATCAGATTATGTAACTAATGGTACAGTCAGGTACTCAAACATTCAGAATATATATGTAAATATTTTTTTTAAATAGTGTACATGTAATAAAAAATTAAGAGCAAGTAACTGATGGACTAATAGTAACCAAAAACAGAACATAAACAGGTACTCAAAAATTCTGAACATCTAGCTAATGGAGTAGTGGGTTCATAGTAACATATGTAGAATCTGAATTTTAAACTTTTTACACATATATTTATAACAATACATAATCGATGTCCAGGTACTCAAAATTATATCTGAAATTTGGTTTAAAAATTCTAAATTTCTTCCAACTGAAACCCTAAAATCCCAAATCAATATAATTCTTTTTAACTATTCATATTAGTATCTAATTGTTCTCTTTCTGGTAGCAATTACAAGTAAAAGTGAAAACAAACCTGGTCCGAGGCGCAACTCTTGCGAGGGGATCTGGGTGGCGAACTCATTGTTGGCCGACCGGAGTGTGTGCGACTGTGCGGCACGAGGCGACCGGGGTATATGAGCTTTGACGCCGACCGGATTATGTGCGCCGTGCGGGAGAGGAAGTCACGATTCTCGAACAGAGAGAAGTTGGGAGCCTGGGAGATGTTCTCGAAAATTAAGGGCTTTTGAATTTGTGTTAAGTGAGTGTCGCGGTGGCTAGGAGTGAAATGGAAGATGATTTTGTCTTTGTTAAATAGATTTAATTTATTTTACTTTAGTGACTTAGTCGTTACATTAGTTAATTAATAGGTAACAGGTTTGATTTTTTTTAATTTACAAATTGAGGGCTTGGGAGTTTGGGTGGCCGGGTTTTGTTTTTTTGGTATAAACTAGTATCACTCTCATTTGGACGGAAAGTAATATGATAGAAGAAACAATAATGAAAATTATAAACAATAGTGGTGGACGCCTCGGACGACCAATTACGTTTTTTCGAGGGGCCAAATTAATGATGAAATTGTACAAAATAAAATTATTATTAAAAAAATAACAAAAAAATATCTTCTAAATATCGAAAAACTAAATTTAATAATTCTTTTAACGTCCAAAACTATAAATTAGACAAAAATGATAAAGAATTTAGAGTTACCATTTGTGAGGAGAGGTAATGCAAGCTGTTGTCGCGTAGATTGGTAACAACATCATCAACATCATTAACACTTGAAATACAACGATCCGCGAAGATAATGTGAGAATTTCGTTAAATATCATGTGGTCGGTGAGTTGTAAGCCAAATGATCATAATACAGAGTTCTCTCTTTCCCCCACTAAGGGAACTTTAAGCTATATATAGTAACTTTTTGGTACACATTGTTCGAGATTTCCAATCATTCGGGATTTCGTTTGAAAAGTAGCTTTAAATGGGCGGTTTGATCAGCCGGGCCCACGTTTATCATGATGCTTGGTGTGAGATGTAAGGAGGTTGTGTAGGCGCCTTGTCACCTGCTTGGGTATTGGTGAACTCGGTTATCTCCGAGGCGGATTGAAGTGGATTGTGATGTCGGTGGACCATGGTGAGGTTTTAAGAAGTCGGAAGTCGGTTCGTGTTAGAAAATCATGGGCAGTCGGTAGTATCATGACGTCGGTAGTGAGTTATGCCAGTTCGTCACGTTATGCCCACTCGTCACGTCGGTCGGTCGGGAAGGTCCAATTCCCGAAGGGAGGCGTAACTCCGAGGTCATCTGCCGTTCACAAAAGAGAAGAGCTTCTGAGGCCATCTGACGTGCTTTATCTTTATCTTATCTTAAACCGTAGGTTTTCTGGTTAACATTATTTGTAACCCGTCTTTACTTGGAATTATATTCGAATTACCAAGTCGGTGGTCAACAGAGAGGCCCCCGACGTTGGTGGGTATACGGAAGTGATGGCCACTAACGTCGTCAGAAAGCTTTATGAATCCAACTTGGGAATGAGCTCTCTAGTCGGTTCTCTTTACTGCCACTGTATTCCGGAGTGCCAATACTTAGAAAATTTTGAGTTTATCTGCTTTAACAAAAGTGAATGTATGTAACGAGACAATGCAACGGTCATAGACAAGGGTCTTTAAAGCAACGGTTCACGTAAAGACTCGCTAGCATTGAAGATGTGTAACGGATAAATGCATAGGTTGACACGTGGAACCATATGACTGGGCAGAGACTGAAAAGCGAAGGATCGCATTGTTTGAGAGAGTCGCGTGTGGGCTCACGCGCCCCTCATTTGCACAGTAACGGTCATAATCGATTGGTATAAATACCGAGACTTGGAATTCGATTAGGTTTTCACCGTTCTTTCTTTTTATCTGTGACTTTAACTATCATTGCTGGTCGATTCTCTCAATTCTGTCTTTGACGCTCAATCGGTTTCCGTCACTAACTCCATCTTGCTTGCCAACTTTAAGGGTAAGTTGCAATTTCGATTTTTGTTATCTCGTAATATATTTTCTGTGCATTTTTCTTTCTCGTCATGGCTTCGTCGGCAAGGAGTGAGGAAACATCTAGTAGCAGAACAGTATCGGAGGGTGTGGAAATTTATGACGCCGAGTTTGTGGAACTTTTGTTCGAGTACTATCGGTCCACGTAGAAAGTCCATTACTTTACAAAAATCAATGTGAAATAGTGGTTTGACAGCATCAACGATAAGTCAACCTTTTCGACTTTGCTGACAACTGTTTCCCATCAGATTTTTCCTTGTTTTTCTCAAGGGTGGTACTATTCACCGTCCTCTATTTTACTAGTCACCGCCCCCTTGGACGATTTTGTCATTTTCATTTTTTCTAAACATCTTAAAGGAAAGTACACGGTGAAATGTCGTCAAATTCGGAGGTACGAAAAAAAAGATTGTCTGGCCGCCGGAACCGGACGGCTTTTAGCCCGTCCGGCCGATGGAACCAGACGGTTTTTAAGCCGTCCGGCCGGCCGGTTCGGACGGGCTAAAAGCCGTCCGAAAAGTCCGGCCGGTCGGACGGGCCCTGTCCGAACCATATCTGAAATAATTATGTTATAAATTAGACTATATTATTATGTTATAAATTATTATGTTACATTTTAGACTTGATTATGCTATAAATTGGACGTTTATCGTGTTAGGAGTTACAAATTATTATGTTACATGTTGATTATAATATAAATTGGACGTGAGATATTATCGTGTTATGAGTTAGAAATTATTATTTACATGTTAGTCTTGGTTATGTTATAAATTGATGGACGTTACATAGTATCGTGTTAGGAGTAACAAATTATTATGTTACATGTTATAGTTGATTATATTATAAATTAGACGTTAGATATTATCGTGATCGTGTTAGGAGTTACAATTATTGTGTTACATGTTAGACTTCATTATGCTATAAATTGGACGTTAGATAATATCATGTTATGAGTTACAAATTATTATGTTACATGCTAAAATTAATTATCTTAATTTAACATGTTCTAAAAATATAAATATTGTACTATATAGCAGGAGTCATGGGAAGATTTTGGAGGAGATGGTGTTGATTACAGTCTGCGTTTCGATACCTGTACATTATATAATAGTGCTCAGGACGCTA
>BKCP01005738.1:1922350-1962254 GCA_008636005.1 Striga asiatica
TGACTCGACTGGGTCGCCCCAATTTGATACAATCATTTTTTTATAATATTTTTATTGTAAAAATAAAAATTATGCATATATATGTGGCAAATAATTATGACGAAATATTATATTATTAAGACTTGAAATGTCAAAATTCATATAAATTATATTTACTATTTTTATGCATATGTAAGATATAATATATATATATACATAAATTTTGAAACTAATTACTCCATTAATTGACCCCACGACTAAGCTTCAAAACAAAGGACCTGTATAAATACATAGCTAATAGGTGTTTAGGTAGGCAAAACCAAAACCAACAATGATCTGTGGAGTCCACAAAGTAACAAGTACACACAGTATTATTATTATTTTATATTTAATTAAAAGTACAGATAGAATGTCCGGCAAATTTCACTGGCTCAAATTACATATTTACCCACCATTCTCCGGCCTACATGGCCTAATTACCTTTCCCAGTCTTCATCTCTTCAATGATACAATTGAAAAAAAAATAAAAAAAAAATTGAAAAACATCAAACCTACCCAAATTGTAGAAACATGGAACTTAATTTACAAGGTCCAAATCGGAAGGTTGTTGCATCTAATAATAATAATTAACTATGTCCTTTTCTTTTTTCTCTTTTCTTCTTTGAGGGGTAGTTGTTGCAATGTCGTGAAAGTAAAAGGTAAACTAAAAACCCACATATACCAACAGCAGGAAACTATATAAAAATAAATTAAAAAACACGGAAAGAGAAATGCGTTCTAATCCCCGCCGGAGGCCGACGGCGTCCATGGCGTCATATCCATGGGGTAACTCCCCAAAACCCTAAGGAAGGAGGTGAACTCCTGCACCTCGGCCAGCGCATTCTGCGCCCTCACGTCCGCCATCGACGCCTCGAAGTCGACATAGAACATGTATTCGAAGTGCTTGGCCGTCCCCACGTTGGCGTCGTCCACCAGCCGGATCGGGCAGTTCCGGTGCGGCCGCGACTCGATCTTGGTGAGGCTTATGTTCCTGAACGCGAACGCCGACAGGACCTTGAAGAGCACGCTGGTCCCCTTGTCGTGCGCGAACACGATGCTCGTCTTGAACGGCCGGTCCGTCCGGGGGATCACCGGCTCGCGCGCCAGCATCACGAACCGGGTCACGTTCCCCGAGTCGTCCTGGATCCCGTCCGCAAGGACCTCCAGGCCGTACAGCTCGGCCGCGCGTGACGACGCAATCGCCGCCGTGTCGCGGAGGCCGTTCGCCGCGATGTACTCCGCGGCGCCGGCGGTGTCGTCCACCGCCTCTCGGGCAACCGAGAGTCCGAGTTTGGTCAGGGTATTCTCGCACTGGGAGAGGGCCTGCGGGTGGCTGATGACGCGGGTGAGGTACTCCTTCCGGACGCCGGGGAGGGCGAGGAGGCAGTGGTGGACAGGGAGCTGCACCTCGCCCACGATGTGGAGGCGGTGGCGGAGGAGGAGGTCGTAGTTGCGGTGGATCGAGCCGCCGAGCGAGTTCTCCACGGGCAGAACGGCCCGATCTGCGATCCAGAGCTCCACCGCCTGGAACGCGACCTCGAACTGATCGCAGGGGATGGCCTCGCAGTCCGGGTAGGCTTTGCCGGCGGCCGCTTCGCTGTACGCGCCCGGGACGCCCTGGTACGCCACCCGGAGGCTCGCGCCGTGCATCGGCGCCGGCGACAGGTCGGTGATGGTCAGCGGCTTAGGGAGCGGGGCGGGGGATCGGGACTGGTCGCTGACGGGGACTAGGTCGAGGGCCGGGCAGCCGTTGACGGCGGACATCCCCTCGGCGGAGGACTTATCGGTCTCCTGCTCCTGGGACGACACTTTGCTCGCGAGTATGGCGCACGCGCTCTGCCACTCGTGGCGGGCGCGGCCGACTTGGCCGAGGTTCAGGCCGCCGGCTGAAGCGGCGCTGGCGTTGCCGTTGGCCGAGTTGTAGCGAGAGGCGCAGCGAACGGACAGCCGGGTCGGGTTGACACGTCCGGGACCCGGGTGGGTCGTCGGGATGAGCGATTTCAGATCTGAAGCACCGAGGGATTGCATGTTGAATTGAAATAAATTGAAACTCTAATATGAAAATCGAGGTACTAATAATATAAATTAATGAAAGAATTATGCTTGCAATAATATCAGTTAATTAAAATAAGATTAGGTGAGTTTTTAAGCTTGTAGTTCAGGGGAACATCCAAGCTGAGAAAGGAAGAGAGGAAAAGGGGTTTTTTATAATAATGGGGAAATGAAGTTGGTTGGGTCAATGCCACACCTACCCCCGCTCTTCCTTCCTCTCCCTCTCTCTCTAAATATTACATCCAATTTTCATTTTGTTTTATATATGAAAATTTAATTACCTAATTTTAAAAGATCAATTTCACCAATTTCTTTCTTATGTTATATGAGAATCCTTCACGTTTATCCCGTGTATTGAAAAAAACACCAATTTTGAAGTGGACAGATTGTCGGTCATACTTATTCATAAAAAAGTATACTAATTATCAAATCTGTCATACTTATTCATAAAAAAGTATACTAATTATCAATTATTATGATTTAATTTATATTATTTTTAAAATATACTTCATCTTATTTTTTTTATTTGTCATCTTGATTTTATTGATCATTGATTAAACAAATGACGTTTTGGATCTTTTATACATATTTTCCATAGTTGCCCTCATTTGACTAAGACACTACACGTTTTGGGAGGAAAGTTATGGAATACGATGAGTTTTGTATCTTAAAATAAAATACAAAAGCTGAAAAGAAAGAAATTAATTAATGTTAATTTACTTTAAATAAGACTTATATTGGCAAGATTTTTTTTTTTTTTTTAATTTATGTGTTAAAGCACAGAACGACATTTAAAAAAAATATATGTTGTACCCTTAAAAATCCCGATAACGCCGAATGACGTGGCCCAAATATTAAGCTCGGCCCAAGTTCACAAACCAAGCCCAATATCACTTAAAGTCGCTCATCAGACGGCCCATCCACTTACCGCTAGGCCTGCCGATCGATAGATCGGCACAATGATCGTTTGCTAGTGGCTTCTTGAAGAAGATTGACGATCACTCGGGTACATATTCTGAAAAAATAGGTAGCCCCGCCCATTGCGTCCCATCACTTTTGCATGGATTCACGCAGCGCCACCCTACGTGTTGATGGACGGATCTGATCAACGGTCAAATAAGGATTTAATCTTAGGAAAAGTAGGAAATAAGAATGATATACGAGAAAAGTAAGTAATTTGTATTAATCACGAGATCGACCTCTGTTATCGAGGTAGGCACTTTTGTTACACATGGAATGTTCACGGATATTTATTACAGAGTTGAGGGAGTAATTGTAGAGAGAAAAAGTAGTAGTTGGGAGATTCAACAACCTTCATAAATGAAATGAGTCTTCTATTTATAGTATCCTTAAGTTGGTACATGTCGGATACTGTTCATCTGTCTTTTCGTTCAGTAATTCTAGCAAACAGGTCGGCGCAACTCTGGCAGATATTAAGTACAATTTGAGGTTCCTTCAATCATTACCTGTCAGACATTTAATGCACATAGGGGGAGCATTAACTGCTAACAGACTTGTTGTGTACAAATTATTATTTTTACCGAGTACCGAATCGAAGGATTCGTTCCCCGGGTCGATCTCACAAGGAAGGCGGTTCGGAATTTAGCTTCGGTATTGATTTCACACAAAAAGAAAATAAAGTCATAAACATTCTAATCAAGATGAATTGGGTATTATCAACTAAGAAATAAAGAGCAATGCAAAAAATATAAATCTACCTAAAATAAAAATTAACTAACGAATGGAGAAGCTAGGGAGTCGGGGATAATCAATTCAAGTTCTATTTGCACACCGGGACATTAATCGTTCTGTTCCAGATTGACGCTCTCACTTAAACATCTAGCGGTTTGCTCCCAATAACTCTTTGTAACAAGGGGTTGAACATAGACGAGCAAGCTCGAACATACAAACAGGCCAATTTTTTCAATCTCAATAACTTTTCGTAACAAGGGATGGGTCATCGACAAGCACGTATTTCAATCCAAAACCTATAGACTATTCAACTACGAAATCATCTATCTCATGCAAGACAAGGTCTACGAGTTCTCTCCTTTCGGTTCTAAAAGTCGTTAATTCAATTAGAAGAGAATTAATCAACTAACCATTTAGAATCAACAAAACCCTAACTCGACTAATCAACATTCAATCATTTCCAATTGCAAGATCGAAGTGTCACTCTTCGATTGTATCAATCAGTCAAACAAGATTTTATCGATTTCTAATCAAATTAACTCGCACAAGAACAAACGAATCAAGCCCGACAGATACGAATTTTAAACGAGAACAATCATCCCCTATCCCTAGCAATAAGAATTAGCTACGTAAAATAAATTCAACACAATTAATCATCTCTCCAAAATCAACCATTTTCATGAATTAAATAAGAGAGAAGAACTTACAATCAATCCAATTCCAAGTGTTAAATTCGAATTGCAAGATTAATTCCTAAATAATAATAAGAAGAGGAAGAAAAAATGGAAAGGAATGATGAAGAAAAGAGGAAGAAACGAAGTAGATAAAGAAGGGAGGAGAAAAGAGTTCTGTGGTGTTTTTACGGGCCTAGGGTTCGTCCCGAGGTGGGAGAATTCCTTTTTTCGTGAAGTCCCGTGCAGCTTTATATAGTGTCACGGTCCCACGGCGTGAAAGGATGTGCCGCGGCGCAAAGAAGTGGAGCTCTGCGGCGTGGCGCGCGCATGGCCTGAACTCTCTATCGGCCTCGTGGTGCCCGTCGCGGCGTGGAGAAAGGCTGTGCCGCGCCGCGGAGGGTTGTCGCGCCGCAGAGGAGTGTTGTGCCGCGCTGCGGAGGGTTGTCGCGCCGCGGCGCACGGGGCTGTTGGCCTGGTTGCGCGACTTTGCGTTTCGGGCTCGTTTGGGCTCGTCCGAACTCGGAAATGAGTTCCGTTTCTTCCTGTGTATTGCCAACGAAATGCTCTATTTAATGATGTTCACCCGGCCCACTTAACATGGAAAATAAATTCTCCGAAGCTCTCGACCAGTACACCATAACGAAGAAAAACTAGAAAAACATACGGAAAACACAAGAAAAACCAAGATAGAGGAAAACACGCGATAAACTACAAAACGAGATAAAAACTAACTAAAAGACCTAATATGGGGAAAAAAGAAAGGAAAAAAAAAACAAGGAAAAAGGCAACAAAAATGGGAGAAACAACTCCTCCACACTTAAACCTTTGTTCGTCCCGAACAAAAAGAAAAGAAAACAAGACAGGAGCATGAATACAGTTTCAAATAAGAAGAGTTTCAAAATGCCCAAGTCAATCAGGTTGAATTCCAACGACCGTGAAACCATATGCCTCAAATATAAACTTGGCCTCGAAATGACAAACTCTCAAACACAGAAATATTAGTACATGCCTCACTCATTCTTTTACATGAATATATGATAGGATCGCTCAGATTGGTCAATATTCCTGTTTCAACATATGTTTGCCAATCGTCTACATTACTTGAAAACAATCAAAGTTCAAAACTTGTGAATCAAGAGGACTTCACGGGTTGTAATGTGGCTAAGGTAAAGGTATGGATATATAAGGACAAGAAGCTCAAAATAGACAATCAAGATTCTCGAGTATATTTAAGCATTCCGCTATTCATCCAGAATCAACAAGATAGCACATCCAACACCAACTCCACAAACAACACCTAAATGCTCTAATCAAGTTACAACCATTACTTGACCTTTCTTTTTTTTTTTATTAATTAATTTTTTTTTTTTTTGAAGAGTAACTTTTTCCGAACAACAACGAATCGAAAGGACAACATTCTGTAGGTTTAAACATTGGAGGTCATCCAAGTATCCTACAATAGTTTCCCAATGCTCATTACCCGTCAACGTGAATCGACTAGTAAGAGGAGCAGAATCCATTCGAATCACCTTGTGAGCTCTCGTTTTTTTTATTTTTTATTCTTTATTTTTTATTTTTTTATTGGTCAAGCAAATACCAATGCAACTCAATATCCACCATATTCAGAAATGCCACCAATCCCCCAATCATCACACAAATCAATCAACAGGTTGACAAGAAAAGGTTTTAAGCTCAAATGGGCTACTAGTGGAAAAATAAATAGGATCAAAGAACAAGGCAGAAGTGAGTCAATCAAACAAAACGCCTCAATCATCTTTGCAATTTTAAACTCTAATCGTTTCTTTCAAACAAACTCAAGGCAAGTTCTAATCATTCAAGAATATGACCAATATCTCACAAGAAAGAAAGAGCAAGGATCAAAATCTCACAAGGTAAACAAATGTCACTCGAAGCAATCAAGCAAATATCAAGGCAATGATCAACACGTCCGTCATCACAACTTCCCAATTTTATCAAACATTCATCAACACATCATATAATTCACCAATACCACATGCTCAACAACACAAAAACCTAAGACTAGACTGGCCAACCACATAAGCATGCGAAATCCAAATAAACCATATCAACGACCCATATATACAATATATACGGTACATACCTTGCACACAATCATGAACCATATCAACGACCGGTTCATTAACAACCGCATCACAATCAGCTTGATAAAAAAAAATAAAAAGTTATATATAATTCATCGAACACATATATACAACAACAATCAGATGGTTTATTTATAAATGTAAAATGATAAACACAAAATACCTGATGGCACATGTACAGTGGAAGACTCTCCGACCGCGACTTCATCCACATGATGTCCAACACTCATGTTTGGAGGAGTAGTATGATGGCGATCTGTACCCGTGTCATCTTCTTCTTCATCCGACAAAAGCCCCAATCCCAAGCTATAGCTGGGGCCCTCGTGGTGCATCCGTTTGAAACGGTCACGACGTGCAACAACATCAACAATTGCATCTATGGCAGCTATGTTCGCGGGATCATTCCAGAAATCGTCATCAACAATCTGAGTTGGAGCCTTAAAGGGTGATTCATCAGTCACGTGCTGGCTAGGCTGATCGGGCATATGTTGTTTGCCCTTCCCTTTAGAATCTTCATTGCAAATCCCAAGCAGTTTCTGTGCCGCACCTTGCATTTTCGTGAAATTCTCATCACCCAACAGGTCTCACAGTGCATTCTCAACCAGTTGTATAATTTCAATGCCGGCCGTGGCAAGAACACATGTCTTTGATGCGAATTCCTGAATAAACGCCTGAAAAAAAAGAATAAAAAGGTATAACAAATCGGTTAAACGTGTAAAAATACAAGAATGTCACTCATAGGATGCAAAAATAAGTTATATAGCAACATATGGATCCAACAGTACCAGGATGCACCAAATCACTACACATATTGCACAAATGTTCTGCGACTGTTGCACCAAATACACGTTTCACAAACACCTATCACATTGTATATCTAAAGGGCCCGATTGCACATAACTACTACACCTATTGCACCATTGATTGTTAATGGTTGCAAAAAATATAATATCATAAGCATATCATGCCAGAAAAAAAAAAGAAAAAAATAATAATAATAATAATAAAAAAAATTGTCACACAGTAAAACAACTAATATGTATATTTACCTGGGCACTGAGTTTCGATGCACGGTTCGTGTCGTTGCCATTGGGACTGCCAACGTCTATTTCGGCACGGTAACGAGCATCATCCACATGTACATCCACATATCCTCTCCCAAACGCACCAACCACGATCTCGTCCCGCTCTCTCGCTTTCAGCATAATGTTCCATGATTTGAAAATCGGTAGTGATCTCGTTACCGTTCTATACGATAGCACCACCTTGTCGACATAAAACAGCTGCACAAACAAAGTAAATCAATAAATGCAAATAAAAATAAATAAGAATAAAGAGTGGGAAATCAATACATCAGTCATTGGGGATCGTTGGAATAAATTTAAGAAATTACATAAAGTAAACGTCACCAAGGATCGAATGCACTAACCATCAGAAATAGAAGCGGCCCAGTGAAATTTTTGCGTTTTCGATTAGCATTCCACGCCTTTTTAGCACCCACCAGACATTGAATCAAGTATGCACACCAATTCATCTTGCTAACGTTTGACAAATCATCGAGCAAGTGAACTGTGCGCAAGTTTGCCATTCCATTCTGGGAACTCTGGAAGAGACACGTAACCATGAGAACAACAAAGTGACGCTTAAACCAATCGTCGCTTCTCTCACACTTTTAAATCATCTCCAACACCTTGGTAACTGTGATTTTGGGGGAAACACTGACACCATACATGTCAGCCCATTCATTTAACACTCTCGACTCCGTCTTTTTCTTCCTATTCGCGATCTCGATAGATCCACGGGGCAGCCCCAACGCATTGTACACATCATCCTCCTTCATGTGGACCTTTCCCCCGTCATACAATTGCAGCTTTCGGTCCATATGGTTGAAATTATCGACCAGCCAATATCCCATTTTGGCTGGGGTTGTTGTTATCGTCAAATCGAGCAAGCATCCAAATCCCATCTCCCGAACTGCACGTTTCTGGTCTTCGGACAAACCGAACACCGCCTTCACGAATATGGCTGGTGATGTTCTTGTGTGGATGGTCGGGAATGCATCATTGGTTTCTGCCCCAGAACAAAGTTTCGTTTGCTGTGCATCATTGGTTTCCGGCGGTCTGACTATTTTTGCACGCTTCCCACGATCCTCAGCCTGTTGGGGTGCATCGGCTGTACGCTTTCGTGCTGCGAGTTAACGAAAGGTGCATGATAATAAATGGTATGAGTGCACAGTTGTTAAGACTAGAACGATATTAACAGGAAATTTGAACTTTTTTTAAACTTTAAGTGCTCGTGTATATTAAGATTTCATTATCAGCTACTTATATATAGGTTGTAACTTATGATGAAGCTCGATTCATAAATTGCAACGACTAACACCAGAACATATTTAAGAGCTAAACCCGCATTAACTAAAGAACACGTGTAGGAATACGTAATTAGTTTGAATGAGTGTGATTAGATCTAAGGCACAATGCATGAACACATCATATGGATACAAAATAATGGAGAGTGAGCATACCATCTTGTGTCACAGCATGTTTATTGCGATTCAACTGATGGACGTCATCAACAAAATCATCACTGTTGGAATGGCCAGACGTATTTGCAGGTTTACAGCGTCTATCATATTGTTTCGACGCATCACTGGTCTGATTGATAGCTGCAAATTAAAATCACGTAGTGAAATGAAACGTACACATAATAAACGCACCTTAGAAATATAAATAATAAACACGTGCGTACCTCCCTGTGCGTGTTCAGCATATTGTGCTACAGCCTCTTGTGCTACAGGGATTTGTTGCGATGAATTTAAACTCGTACGACTTCGTGTCACTAATGATTTCACAAAAGTTAAGATCATAATAAAACAAAAAAAAAAAAGGAACAATACATTCATGGACCATACAAGAACAATATACCTAGAGGCCCAACCGGTACACTTTGGACGACTAATTGAGAACCTATATCACCATATTAACATCAGCCATGTATAAAATGTAATAAAAATATATCATAACAATCTTAAAACGAATAACGTGTTGACCTTTATCACCAAATTTCCCAGCTACCGGATCATTTGATTCATTGTTAAGTTTTGCACAATACACGGTAACTATTATATAGACATATAAACTCTGACATTCGAGCTCAAATTAAAAACATGTACACAGATAACTATCAATATATTAATGTCTCATACACAAACAGATTCTTTATGGAATGAGAGAACGAGTTATAAATGGAACAATATACCTGGAGGCCCAATTGGTACACTTTGGACGACTGATTGAGAACCTATATCACCATATTAAAATCAGCCATGTATGAAATGAAATAAAAATATATCACAACACTCTTAAAACGAATAACGTGTTGACCTTTATCACCATATTTCCCAGCTACCGGATCATTTGATTCGTTGTTAAGTCCTGCACAATACACGGTAACTATTATATAGACATATAAACTCTAACATTAGAGCTCGAATTAAAAAACATGTACACAGATAACTATCAATATATTAATGTCTCAGACACAAACAGATTCTTTATGGAATGAGAGAACGAGTTATAAATGGAACAATATACCTGGAGGCCCAATTGGTACACTTTGGACGACTGATTGAGAACCTATATCACCATATTAAAATCAGCGAGCTCCCTTTCTCCAAACTCGTCCATTATTACCCGAACTTTAAGATAAAAAATAAAGGAAAAAAATCGCCGTGAGCACAATGACAACAAAAATTACTCGAGCTCTCTAGATCTGAGAATATCTCACCTGTACGTTGCTCGATGATAAGAATCCGAGTGAAAATCGGTTCAAAAATCTCTCACTACAGATGAAATAGTCGCCATTTTTTCTACGTTGGAAGAAGATGACTTTTCGCAGGTGAGAGGAGAGCCCTAATTTAATTCTGCCATCAATTGGTCCGAAAAATGCCGTTTAACCCCACCATCTTGGTATGAAATGACGATAATGACCTCTTGTATGAATATCTCACCATCCAATCAGGTGTTATTTACGAGTCTGCCACCGCGTCCCACATGTGTGAAGTGCGTGACTGAATTAATCTCAGTCATTGGTTGGACAGATCCAACGATCACTATTAATTCTTACTAGTTTTGGAAAGCAATAAAATAGAACAAAAAATAATAAAAAATATACATAATAGTCAAAATCATAATATAATCATTGGAAAAATGTTCTAAGACAGAATAACTAAATATTGTTAAACAATTCTTTATATACAACGTTTGTGGTTTTTCTATCAACAAAATTTTCATCACTACAAATCACTATCTTCAAATTAAGACATATAATGGTTTTACTTTTTTAAATAGTTATTGTATTTTGTACTATAGATCATATAGGAAATTAAAAAAAAAAAAAAACTAAAAAAATACCAACAAAATATTACAAAATAAATAATTGTATTTGGTTGATATATAATGATATGTGCCAAATATTTAAGACATTTGAACAAAATGACAATTTTTGGGTCATAAAGAAATATATTGATTGAATGATAAAAAAAATCTCAAATTAGAGATCCACTTAATTTTTTAGGGTAGCCAAAATCAAATATAAAACAAGTCAATGATAACATGACTATTAATAGAGATAAACTCTTTGAGAGTGATGTAAGCCATTTTTCTTTTTTTATGTCGGCGCTTCTCTCATTATTCACTCTGTCTGAGACCCTAATCCTTAACTCGATCTTACGACAAACTCGGCGAGATTCAATACAAAATAAATGTTTTACCGGCTTATAATTAAAAACAACATCCGAGAAATGTTGTTTTTGTGGCCAACAGTAGTGATCGAAAAATAAATATTCGTCCCGATTTCTTAATCTGTGTTGCTAAATCTTAATAGGTCGGTCAAAATCGGGCGATAATATTACAAATCTATGAAGAGTTGAAATATTTTTTGTTAAACGTAGTTTTTATTTTTTATTATTTTCAATGACCTGTGTCGTTTTTCGAAATTCTTTGTGAATAAGCTTCATAGATATATCATATTTTATATATAATTCAAAATTATTTATATGTTTTTCGAAATCGTTTTTCGAAGAGAACATGACATTGGTCGAACTTTTTCAAACTTTTATATATTTTGTTCAGGGTTTGAAAAAATAGGTAAGTTTCTAACAGATCTGTTCAGCTCTACTAACAAATATATAGGTAAGTTTATAACATATCTGTTCATATCTGTTTATAACATACATATGTAACTTTTATGTACTTTGTTCAGATTTTGAACACTAAATAGTTCAATTCTTTCGTCTTTCTCATCATATCAGTAAGTGAAGCTTTGGTAACACTTGTTCAAAATTGCTTTTCGAAGTTGTTCAACGTCTTTTTTCGAAGTTATTCAAAGTTTTTAGTACTTTGTTCAAAATTTGGAAATATTAGATATAACAAATCTGTTTAAATATATTTATTGCATATTAGGAATTTCTTGTTTAATGTTTAAAAGAATCTGTAGGAATTTTTATTTTTAAAACTTTTACGCAAAATATCGATTTTAATATAAAGGCAGATGTCTTGGAAAAAGTTGAATGTGTTGATAATGATAGGGAAATCAAATTATTTTTCTTTCTACATTGCATAGTGTCCAATAATGTTCCACATAATTTGTTGTGTTTTTAATTTTGATTTTTTCATATAGATTTGACTTTTTTTTATTGATTATCAATTATGCTTGATATTTCTATATTATGCAACAATCTGTCATTACATACAATACCTTGTCAATCCTCATTCTTTGACTTTGTCAATTTCCGTTTAATATGACTTTTCCGTTGCTGAAAATATGGTTTTAAGGCATTAAAATGTTGATATTTTGGATATGTTTTGATGCTATAATCATGCAGAAATTTGTCCCGACACTTTTTTCTTAAAGTGGAATTGTTTAATGAAAATTAATCATATTTATATTTATAATTGTGAAATAATATTTTTTTTCACGGTCAACAGATTTTTTTTTAATGAAAAATATGAGACAATTTATTCAGCACACTTTTTAATTTATAAAACAGAACGTTGATTGCGATAATCAAATCTGCAGAAATCATGCATTTATTGAATAGTAGTAATATAAAATATTTTATTATTACTACTAAATGGAAAGTCAAAGATAGTTAATTTTGCACTATTAATTATGATCATATGGATTTCTTTTATACATATGTTTTTTCAATGAACTTTTTAAATGATAATATTGACAATATAGACTTTGCTATAATAATTATATAGACTGTGCTATAATAATAATTTATTTATTTAATTCATTAATTTTTTTTAATTCATCTTATTATGCGTATAGTCTAAGTTTATAAACTATATGTCATTTAAATGTATCTATACTACTAATTTATAAGATTTTACGGGGGAGCTAAATTTTTTATTTTAATTATGAAACTAATCTTTCTTATCATTTTGCAGCTATATGTTTGATGGAGTATGGCTAGAAATTAAATTACAAAAAAAAAATAATTTCATTTTTTATATTGTAATGTAACATAATTTGTATTATAATGTTTATATTTAATACATTTATTAATATTTTTATAACTTTAATTTCTTATTCAATTCATAATGGAATAAAAAATAATAATATATAGTTTCTGCACAACAATAATGACTGTCACGTTTATATATATAAATGAGAATAAAAAACATAAATGTGGGATTAACTAAAAGAAACTTTTTTAATGTAGCCATTAACTAATTAGTTTTAACTAAAAGAAACCTTCTTAAATGTGGGATTAAGGAGTAATTAATTAAATAAGATGTAACTCCTTTTGGAGGAAAAGTGAAATATTTTTATTAAATGTTTTATTAAATGGGATTAGCTAGTAATTATATATATATAGATTTCTCACAATAACACGCATTCTCATATAATCCCTTACCTATAATTGATTATATTGGTATTGACAGATTTTGATTCTTCAAATAAATATCTGGAAGTAAAAAATAAATAAAATAAAATCAAGCCACCACAAATCCAAAACTAATTAGGTCGATATGCTAAAACTGTATTGGCGGGGAAACTGCGTCGGCATTGAACTGGCCCTGGATATGCACACTGTATATAGTTACGTATTCATAATTCATATGATGTGCCTAACTATTTTAACCAAAAATAAAGACGCAAGACACGTAAAGATAATTTATATCTATATCTATATCTATATAATGGACCAATCTTTGTTATTAGAATTAGCATAGTTTTGGGCGAAGA
The DNA here is from genome assembly GCA_008636005.1 of Striga asiatica. NCBI lineage: Eukaryota > Viridiplantae > Streptophyta > Magnoliopsida > Lamiales > Orobanchaceae > Striga > Striga asiatica. Next base: position 1,936,167 of record BKCP01005738.1, read on the forward strand.
AATATTTTCATTTATATTTAGCATATAATTAACTTTTATCTATTAACAAATTTTATATATGAACATTAATTAGTATTTTTTTACTCAATGACTAATATTCATTAGTTATAAATTGACTCAAATATGATATTAATTGATTACATATATTTTCAACAAGATCATAATATTAGAAAATAAAATCATAATATTATTTTCGTAGTATTTTTTTGACACAATTAAATAAACTATTCATTACAATTATGAAAATTGATTTGATTAATTATATATCATCTCATGATTGTATATATTAATTTTATTATTTATGTTCACCGATCAGAAGCACTTAAAATATACAACAAATAACCAAAGTAATTGTGTTTGAATCATATTAACTTAATGATAATTTACAACATTAATAATTTTTTCTAAAATATAGTCAACTTAACCATTAAAAAGTATATTTCCATTGAATATATTTTTCTATCGAGAATACTGTTGAAAAATTAAATTTATTATATTAATAAAATTATTATTTGATGGTTGGGTGAAATTAAGAATATAAGTTTCGCATTAGAAATATATATACACATCTAAAAATAATTCAAGTTATAAAAATATATTTTTTATTATATACTATTTAATAAAAAAATAAGTAAATAAGATAATATAGTCAAATATCATAACTGAAATCATAGTATTTGGTAATAATTGAAATATATAATTTATCCAAACATTTAAATTGGATATTAATGCACTGATTGTATATGTAGAAACAATTAATTAAAAAAATAAGTATGGACAAAAAATAAAAAATAAAAATAAAATAGTTTACTATGAAAAAAAAATCGTTGCAATAAGCGACTAAAGTTACTACAATTTAAATTTAGTTGTAAAACAATCAATATTTCATGCATCTATAATTATGGTAAAGGTAAATAAATTTTATGGGTTAAACATTAGTTAATTTATCGTGCAATATACAAAATATGAATGGTTACAAAAAATTTGAAGATCAAGATAACTGGTAATTTTATAAGTACATGTATGTAATTTTTATACAAACATCTTATTTAAGATCATAGATATATATAATATCTTACAAACTTCTAAATAGTAAAAGTATATATTAAATAGTCAAGACCTATTAAAACAATAAAAATGATTCAAATAAACTGTATATTATTATTGGCTTGTTTTACTGTGTCGGGTATAATTAGCATATTAATTTAGCAAAATTTGAAAAAATAAAAAATAAGTATTAGTTTATAGTATATCATGTGAATCGCACGAGTATCTAACGCTAGTAATTATTTTACACAATTTTCAAATACCCATCCCAACAAGAAATGCATACTTGTTAGCTAAATTTTAATTCTTCTTGATACCANAGATGCGGAACAATGAAGTATCATAAATTATTTTGTCATAGCCGAGTAATATGAAATTCAAAGAAGGAAGCAGCACAATCACATCCACAGACTTGCCAGAGATGACCAAACCTTTTCGGCTTTCGTTGCTAGAAGTCTAGAATTGATTTGTTAAGGAATACAACTCAATTCGGTTCGTAAAAAGTCAATCTTGACTTATTCATATAATAAAATCAAACGAGCGAAACTTAATTAATTACACTCGATTTATTAAATGATCTTAGTCAAACTTACATGTTTATTATACGAGCATAAGTTCGAACACGATGTATTCGACTCAATTTGGCTTCACTAATATCTCTATTGTTATGTGTAAAAAATCAAAGTATAATAACGTCTCAAGTGTTTAATGTAAATTACAAAACGAATGGAAAACGAATTATTAAAACTATGTCATGTTGTTTTAGTATATTGAAAACACCTTATGTTATTTTTTTAGGCGTATTTATATGAAATCGATTGTATTTCACAAAAACTTGTAGGTTTTTTTTTTATTTGTTGATATAGTAATTTTTTAATCAAAAAATAGTACTATCATGTAATTTCTTCTTGTCTACTTAAATTTCACTTATAATAACAATATAACTTATTTCAAATATTACTACTATGAGATTAACGTTTTATTATTAGGAGGTCAACCCAACATACTTGTTAGATGATATTTCCCTTAAATTGTGGAAGTCCAAATGTCATATTATTGAATAGGCATGTTTACCCAAGATACTTGTTATATGATATTTTTACTTAAAATGTGGAATTCTAAATATTTTTTCATTGATAATGCTACGCAAATTGATGAATTAAATTATATATTTCACATATTTATATATCATTTATTTAAAAGTTAACAAGTAATTAACATATTTTACATATAAAGTAATATAAATAATATAAATTAATCGTGTCTTAAACCAAAGATTAAAAAATGAAAACAAAGAAGAAAAAATGACAAAGTAATCTATAACCACAAAAAATTCATAAAAAATATGTGTCATGTCAAAAACATATATAAATTCATAAAAAATATGTGTCATGTCAAAAACATATATAATTTTTTGGTTTAATATAACATAAATTTAATTTAATATGACCTAAATATTTTTATCATAAATTAAAACAATAAAAGATGGGCTAAAATATTTTTTTACTACTATATATTTAGATAAAACAAAAAATTAAGAGCCACCCCTTGCCTCCGCCCCTGCTTTTGGGGGAGTAAGGAGAATATAGCTTACTGCATTGAGGAGTTTTACAAGCAGCTCTTCTCATCATAAGAATCTTCCTCGGGTGATAGATTGCTCCAAGACATGAGAGATGTCATTCCTACTGAATTGAACTCAGATCTTGTGGCACCAGTGACCAAAGAAGAAATAGAAAGGCCCTTTTCAGCATCAACCCTAACAAGGCCCATGGACATGATGGTATGACCTCCACCTTTTTCCAATCATTTTGGTCTGTAGTTCAGAAGGATCTTTGTATAGTTTTGTTTTGTTTTTTCAACTCTGGTAGGATGCTAAAGAGGCTTAATCATGCTCTTATCACTCTGATCCCAAAGTGCAATAATCCTGTTTCAGTAGTTCAATTTAGGCCAATTAGCCTTTGCAATGTGATTTACAAAGTTATTTCTAAAATCCTTGCTAAGAGACTTAAGCCTTGCCTACCCATCTGTATTAGCGAATTTCAGTCAGCTTTTATTCCTAATATGTAGATTCTGGACAATGTTATAATAGCCCATGAAGTTTTTCACTTTCTTAAATCTCACAGATATGGGAAAAATAGCTATATGGCAATAAAGCTAGACATGATCAAAGCCTTTGACAGAGTGGAATGGGATTCTGTTAGACTTATAATGTTGAAATTGGGTTTTAATTCCTCTTTTGTGGTGTGGATATTGAACCGCATTTCTTCAGCCTCCTTTTCTTTTAGTGTGAATGGTGAAGTGCGTGGTTATGTCAACCCTTCCAGAGGGATTAGACAGGGGGACCCTCTGTCCCCCTACATTTTAATTTTGATTTTGGAAATTCTCTCTTATCTTATCAAATTTGAGTTGTTAAAAGGAAACCTGAAGGGGATCAAACTTAGTAAAGCCTCCCCAAACCTAACCCATCTTTTCTTTGTTGATAACACCTTGGTGTTTGCTAAAGGAGATGTGAATCAAGCCTCAACCTTGTTAAATATCATGCAAAACTACCAATCAATAACTGACCAAAAAGTAAACCTAGAAAAATTCTCTATATTATTCAGCAAAAACACTCACCTAACCACCCAATTTGAAATCAGCAACTATGTTGGGAATTAAACCTCAAGACTCCACAAATTATCTAGACCTACTCCTGGGCATAAGAAACTAAAAAATATCCACTTTTGCTTTAGTTGAAGATGCTGTCAAGAAAAGAATTGCAAATAGGAAGAATAGACTTTTATCAAGCGCAGGTAAAGAGGCGCTTCTGAAAGCAATTTTGGGAGCATTACCTACTTCCTCCATGTCTTGTTTCTTGTTACCCCATGAAGTACTTAAAGGTTTTCTGAAATTCTGTGATCATGAAAGTCAGTCTGCCTTCATTCCTGATAGGCAACTCTTAGGTAATGTGGTGTTAGCTCAAGAGGCTATTCACTATCTGAACAAACATAGAACAGGCATGAGGTGTTTCATGGCTGTGAAATTGGACATGATGAAAACTTATGACATGGTGGAGTAAAATTGTGTGGTGAAAATAATGCTAAAAATCGGTTTTTATCCTCATTGTAAAGTGGATTTCTGCTCGTATTTCTTTTTTAGCGTTTTCCTTCAACGTGAACGAGAGATTTTCTGATATCTTAACACCTTCTAGGGGTTTGAGACAGGGTGAACAAATTTCCCCTTACTTATTCATTTTGGTATCTAAACTTCTACCAAGATTAATCGTTCAGGCTATTAGTATGGGGGATATGCAGGGTCTTAATCTTTCTAAAGGGTACTGTTTTGACTCACGTGTTGTTTGCTGATGACTCTCTGTTATGCTAATAGGCTTTTGAAAATCCTTTCTGATTACCAGAATTTTAGTGGTCAGAATGTAAATCTCCAAAAGTTCTCTGTATTCTTCAGCAGAAATGCTTCAGTTCAGCTGCAACAATGTGTTTGTCAGATTTCGGAGGATATTTCATTTTTTTCTTCTTCAAGATACCTTGGACTCCCTCTGGGCATTGGTAAGTCAAAGATAAAAATGTTTGATTTTGTGATGTCTTCAGAAAAAACATGCTTATAAGTTGGAAGAATAAGTTTTTGTCACAGCAGGGAAAGAAAACCTTCTTAAGGCAATGATTAATTCTCTTCCTATATTTGTTATGTCCTGCTTCTGCTTACCTGTTAGTATTTGTAAAGATATTTCCCAATTGTGTGCTAACTTCTGGTGGTTTGAGGGAGTTGACCAAAGCAAATGGGTCCATTGGTTAGCCTAGAGCAGGGTTACTATTCCAAAAGACTCTGATGGGTTAGGGTTTCAAGATATCAGGGTTTTCAATGATGCCCTAATCCTTAAGAAAATTTAGAGGCTGCTCACAAAACCAAATCTATTGGTCACTAATCCTCAAGAAAAAGTATTTCCCCTCAGGCAGTGTTCTAGAAGCAAAGAGGTCTGGTTCTGCTTCTTAGTTATGGAATTGTTGGGTCAAAGTTCTGTCCTTTAACTCATGAAGGATGTTACGGATGGAATCAATACTAAAATTCTCTCTGACCCTTGGGTTCCAGGCTTGGTGAGTGGTATTCCTTCTTTGTGTGCAGGGCTCTCATCTCCTTGCCCAACTTGGGTAAGTGAGCTTATTCTTGATGGGGGCAGAGGCTTGGATAAAGCTATTCTATAAAGAACCTTCACTCCTAAGTCTTGTGATGCTATCTTCAAGATTCAAAATTTGGATCCTGAGGCCAGAGATAGATGGGTGAGGACTGGAGACTCCAAAGGTAAGTTTTCTGTTGCTTTTGCTTACTCTCAGTATATTTGAAGAAGTTGTTATGTTTGGACTCCCCTCAAAGTAGTGATACTTTAAAGAGTGATAAGAAAGCTAGAATGAGGTGTTAGGGCTGAATGTGAAGGTGAAGTTAAAACACTTCCTTTGAAAATGTATTTCTAGCACTCTTCCTATCTGGGTTAACTTGAAAAAGAGGGGGCTAATGTGGATTGGGTTTGTCCTTGTTATGGGATTATGGTTGAGGATGTGTGGCATCTTTTCTTTGTTTGCAGACGAACTCAATTAGTGTGGAAGGTAGCCCCTGTGTCTTGGGATACATCTAGCTCTTCAATCTTTGATTTTAGAAGTAGGTGGTGGTGGTTAGCGGATTTAGATTGCTCTGTGGTTTCTGAGGCTCGAATACAACTCTCGATGTATATTCTGTGGTGGCTTTAGACTGCGCGGAACCTTTGAGTCTTTCAATGAGTATGGATGCCAGAAAGGGTGATTGTTCAAGAGGCTATGAGGGGTGGTCTGAGTTCCAGGAGCTATCATATTAGTTCCTGCAGTTTGGCTTCATCTGGACTAGGTTTTTATGTTCAGTGATCTCAGTGACCCCTACCCGTGTGTTTTTTATGTTTGTTGTTTGGTCGGTTAGAGTTGTTGGCAATTGTTTGTTTCTAGCTTGTTGTTATGTCGTTGTTTGTATTCTGAAGGTCTCAAATCTTAGTATTTACCTTTGGTTTGCTTGTGGTTTTGCTTTCTCTAGGTCACTATTGGTGTGGTGCTCCATTTAGTTCGATTTATAAAGCCTAGTTTGTCTTCCGATTGTAAATCCTTTATTTTGCTCTATGAATATCTCGATCGTTCGAAAAAATAAATAAATAAATAAATCTTACACTGTTTTTTTATATACGTACAACTAATTATACTTTATACAATTTTCAATTTGACATCTGCTTCGACACTCCAATCACTCAGATTAGATAACATATAGAGATAATTATGTTGTTTACCTACAAATTTCTATCTATTTATATATTTATAAAGTTTTTTTTTTATTTTAATTACAAATATACTCTCTTCCAATCTATCATTATATAAAAAGAATAACCTTTTTACAAATTTAGAAACTTTTTTCCGCCAAAATCATTAAATATATCCTACATGTAGTGATTGTTGGACAAATCTGAATAGGCAAAAAAATCGGCTCATTAATTGTGTAAAGATTTGTTTCTCATTTTTCTGTTTTTTAGTTTATCAAAACCGTTGTTTGACAATAAATATTTGTTTTTTGTTTTTCTTATTTTTAGTATAAATCTACACGAGCTTATCTCTTCTGTTACAAAATCCCATTGCATACGTCTCACTTGTTTAAAACATCTTATCCCTTGTCTATATATATTTGAAAAAATAAAATAAAATAGAAACCAATTCATAATTACTACTAGAAATTTATTATCTTTAAAAAGAAAAGATAAAATAAAACAGTAATCCATTCATAATACTACTAGAAGTCTATTATCTACTTTAAGAAGCTAATTTTCATCGGTCTAATTTCTAATATTTTTACAAATATTATAAACTAACCATACAAAAAAGTATAATAATAATTTTGAAATGGTGTGTAATCAAATCTTTTTATATTCTCTTATACAAAATAATTTTACATTGTTTGACCCGAATTTTTAATTTATAATTATTAAATATTGTTTATCCTCCTCTTTAATATATAATTATTTTTTTTTCTTCCTCTTTTTAAATAGGATCAATAGTAGATTTCACTTTCGCCATTGAGTGACTCAAACTCGAGGTCTATTTATAATATTGTTAATTTAATATTGTTCTCGTGCATCGCACGGGGTACAAACTAGTGTTTATAAATGGTTTTACTTTTTGTCATTAGCTTCAAAATTATATTATTTTTTTGTTTATAGCTCACTAGTGAACAATTTATTTTAAACATACAAAAGAGTGACAAGAATCAAGATGAGAATCTCCAAAATTTTGCAGCATGAATAATAATAGTCCGTCCCATAAGCGAATTTTAAACTCACACACACACACACACACACACAAAAGAAGAAGAAAAATATACAGCCAATGTGCCAAGAACCCCAAAAAGAGAAAAGGTGCAACTGCAATAACAATAACAATAACTAATATACACACAAGAGAGTTGTACTCTGAACAAACAAACAAACAAACATCCAACAATAGCAATTATCATGAGCTTTACCTAAAGACCCACCCATTTGACCCATCTGAAGATTGTGCCGACCCTAAATGGCAGCTGGTAGTCCTTGCACACGTCAGCCTCCCTTCTGGCAGCCTCAGCCTCAGACCACACATACACTCCACGTTCCTGTTTGCTCCCGGGCACTGTGTTGTCCAAGATGAGCGCCACTAAGAAAGCAATCACCATGTGAAGGGACAATAATGTGTTCACAACGTAATTCACCTGAAAATAATTAATATACGAAAAATCAATACTATAATATCAACTGAAAATAAATATGTTGTGTGTGTAGGCCTACCCCTCCAGACGTGGTGGCGATTGGACCGTGAGAAGCCACAATGTAGGGCTGAAAGTAACTCGGCACAGACAAGTTTGAATTTGGGGAGAGACCATATTGCTGAAAGTAGGCTGGTACGGAGAGAGAAAGGAAGAGAGAAAGGCCGACTATGATTATGTTCCTTGAACTCCCAGCCTCGCTATATCTTAGGTTGGATAAGCCCAATGCCGTTAGCATGGCCCACATGAAGCACAACAGAGCTGCCACCATCACCTCAGGTATGGATGCAATAAATCCCCCTACTTTTCCTGCTCCCAAATTAAATATCACATAAAGATCAACATAAGGTGATGATGCTTCTGTTCTGTCTTGAACACAATAAACAATTACGAATAAACTGTACATACATACCTACAAGGGATAGCACAATCAATACACATGCACCCAATTGAACTGCTCGTCGGCTTCCCATTTTGGTCACGGCTATCGTGTGAACATTCTCTGTCAAAGTTGTGGAGCCAGTCCCAGTGCCCCATACACCGGCCAAGATGCTCGTTAGCCCTTCAAGACCAATACCTCGACTTAAGACTCCAGCTGTTGGGGGTCTGGNAAAATCACGAGATATTCATTTGAAAGTAAAAACACATTACATTAGATGTGTGTTAATTTTAAATGTACAGGTTCGTAATTTCCATTTTTATGCTCCTGTTTGGAAATGGGATGGCTGCATGAAAAAAGATAAATCTTGTGTACAAAAATCTAAATAGTACTACCTCCAAAAGTGTGTTCAGGCATCGTTCAAAATTTTAGTTTGTAAAAAATGTTGAAAAAGGTACCATAAAATAACTTCAAAGGATACGACTATGAACTTCTAAAATTAGATAACTACAGGAGAAACGCAACAATCAGTAAACGAAAGAGTACAAACAGAAAAATGTCAAATTAAAAATTCAACAATATTAAACAAAAAAATTTCACAAGGAGGACTGACTCACCGAGTCAACTGCTGCGATTACCGACACCACACACATAACAAGAGCCATCTTCAAATGAAAGACAGGCATGCCCCATTGCAGAGGGTAAGGAAACCTAAACCATGGGGAAGCACTCAATGCGTGATTGGTATCGACTCGACAATACTTCATTCTGGAGACATGCCTTCTGCAGTGGTCAGAAATAATATTCGAGGCTGGTATATTCGTGTCACATCCTTTATAGCTGTACACTCCAGATTCAGTGAGAAGGAAAGATGTGCACCATGTAATAAACAAACCAAGTGGAACCTAGGTTTTAGACAAGGAGAAATCAGACCAATATACACAAATATATGAATGAACAAGCAGAAAAAAATATATGCTTACCGCATATATTAGAAATACGCGGTGACCCAAAATTGATATTTTACGTAGGTACTGCAAAGCAAGTAAGTTATGAGAAAACTAGCTTTGGCACTGGGGAATTTACACTTAAATTGTCATGTAACAGAGTACAGAACTTACTAGGGAAAAAATAACAACTAACAATATCTGCAGCACACCGATCTCGATACAGGCGCCAAGTCGAGGGAAGCCATAGCTGTAGAAAGAAAGCCCGACAGCTGCGATGGTTGGGGCCACAACAACTGGGTTGATTAACCTGAATAGTAGAAGATAAACTACATGTGAGTTTCTGGCCCATTTTGATGTGCATCTACTGAGTTGAAACTTAAACATTGTACAGAAGGTGGGAAACACAACATTTGGGCATAAAGGGGACAAGAACATAAGCATTTTAGCATGCTTTAATGGTTATCATTGGATGTGTGTGTGTGTCGTGATATTGAAAGCATTATTTCAAGGATGTTAAGGCAATTGGATAATTTCTCGACTATAATAGAAACACAGTTACAGTACCAGTTGGGTTTCCAGAAATTCGACTGGGAAATGAAAATCTGGGATAGGCACAATCACAGGTTACTAAATTAGTTTTACCCTAAATTATTTCTTCCTTTGTGCAGATTATTTCCAACATATGGGATTGTCATCCATAGTCCACTTAAAGATTTACAATTACAGCAAGTAAACATTTGGGATAAACTACTGCAGATTTACAATTACAATTCCTTTGATTTTTGTATTTGCATAACAAAATCATTTTGCTACAGTGAGACCTGTGGGAGTACCATATGCTTGACGGAGTTATTTGGGGTTCTGGTAACAAAGATGAACCTCACAGGTAGTTTTGGTTTACCCTGGAATTTATTATCCGCAACTAATTGTGTTCTAGAACTTTTGCTTGAGTATTGATGAAAAGAACCTAGAAAGGGGTCAAACAATAGAATGAAAAACTTTTCAACAACTTTACTACCTCTCTATAACTTGTGTATTCTGTAGACAATAATGAAAAAGGCAAATTGCTTTCCCTAGCTAAGAGTGATACGGTAAAGCACTCCCTATTCTAAACATCTTTAACCAGTTAATTTTGTCAGCACTTGAGTTCTCTGGTTGATACGTTCATATAATAATCATAGAACCAAATTTAAAGAATGTCTCCTATTTTTCATTCATATGACCAAGTGCAAGAAAGAATTCATGGGCTTTCACAATTTATAAAGAAGCCATATACTAGGCATTGTGCTGAAATTTTGTTCTTTACTTACCTCAAATAGAAATCTTTGCAGAACAATTGCGTTAGTGAGTTACTGACGAAAATTTACTAGCATACTACTTCTCTGAAGCAGCAATATAGCGAGTTTATTTGTTCAAAACCCAGATCAGGGGAGTGATAATAGGATTATAGAAATAAATTTGAAAATGGTAAATTTTCTCCAACACATTAAATCCCATTTTTTTTACAATTTTTTGGCAAAAACATAACTATTCCACATGAATAAGGCTACAATCTAAAGTCAAGAACCACATAAAAAATTGAAATCAACAGCAGCATACAAGAGATAAGATTCTCATATTTATCTTATGAGAGAACCCTATACCTCAGGAATATTGCCATCAAACCACTGTATCCCAAGAAGGTTTGGAATGCTGAACCAATAATTATAGCCCCTTGTAGCTCTTTCATTATGTGCTTGAAGTTCTGCCATTAGAAACTCTTTCATAAGAAAAGGCCAAAAATGCCATTTAGGAGATCGTTTAATCACTGAATTAAAAGTGGCTAAAGAAATATTTGAGCATTTACGGAACACTGAAAAATTCTAGCAAAATGTTTCTACTATATGTGGCCATTTGATTTTTCAAAGGTTTATCTATCCATTGCTCGAATAAGATGTGTCCGATTGAAATATTGTAGCATTGAACACTAAAGAGTTCTGTAGTAGAGGTCTTCTCGGTACTTTGCCTTTGTCACCACCCAGTTTTTGTCCCCCCAAGCATGCAAAGTAAAAGTATATCTCCGGTTCTCCCAGAAATGAATGTAAATAAATGAATATATATATAATGAAAATAAATGAATATATATATATATATAAGCAATTCACACCTCACACAATTTCCGGTCACATACGTCAGTTTCACTTGCAGGTGTCAAACATATTACCACATTGTTATCTACAATTGATGATCATTTTATGAGATTAAAATTTAACAAGCCAACATGACATCACTAAGAACAAAACAAAGTTAGCTATATCCCAAGTAAAGTTCGCTTTTAGTCTCATCTCTTGTCTTGTAATAGCCAAAATGGCTACCTTCAAATGTTAACAACCCACATAGTTAAAAAACCAATATAAACCCTGTAAGATTTGCAGCTTACTGAGTTGGGTTGGGGGGAAACTAAATTATTTAAAAAAGAAAATCAAATAAGTATTATTATTAGCCAAGAGAAAACATGAAATATAATGACAAAGGGCAGAAATGAAGCTTGTGAAATATAGCACACGAATCCAAACACATACATTTCCTTTAAGCCCCAAAAATTCAGGAGAGTTGATAATAGCAAGTGCTGGGGCAAGATAAACAAAAGAAGGACCCTGTATTAAGGGCAATCTTGAACCAAACGATACGTGCAAAAGTGTGGTCACTCCTGAAATAAACAGCACAGTGGAAACTACATCGGCTGTGTCTTCCTACAAAAATGGTCGCCTTTGTTAGTTCTAGTTATCCACAGAAGATAACTCTACACAGGAAAGAAAGCTTTAGAGATTAAATGTCAAATGAATTACAAGTGCTCACATAGGTGCCACCCATTGCAGGAACTATCACAAGCGGAATTAGTATCAATGAGCCCAACATTGAGAGAAAATGCTGAAACCCGTAGAGACCAATGGGAACTGAAACAGCAACAAAAAAAAAAAAATCAACTTACAAATTTGACAGCCTGAAAACCTCATCACAGATAAGTAGCCATCACAATTGTATAGGCTTAAAAATGCCAAGGATAGACAAAACATAAAAATACCATTATAGAAGTATCCATCTAAAATCCAATTGCAAAAAGGAGAGACGGCTTATAGGTGATGTTCACAAGAACCTTTTCTTTCAATAAAATGGATTATTTTCAGCAGGAGAAGTGGTATGGAAAAAGCTAAGAATTGAATTAGTTAAAACGAGAAGGTTTTACAATGAACAACAGATTGTAAAACCAGAAGCTTTGGCAATAAAATCACAGCCACATATTTCTTCTGTCTTCCACCTAAATTCCAAAGTCACTTCTTTAAAGATTGCAACTTTTAGCTCCAATTCCAGCACTAAATTGTGTAGTACATGAAAATATTTTCATCTCAACATAACCACTAGAAGCCGGCTGATATTATTTTCCTCCTGCTGATATCAAAATCAGCAGAACATTGACTATTCCAGCAAAACATACACCCGCTCAATGCCAAAAAGATAAGAGTTTGAAATAAAAACTTACCTAGACCAGGAGAATCTCTAAGCTCGTACTTCATATGTGAATGTCTGGCCACATAATCATCATCGTCCAGCACCGACTGATGCGGCACATCTACTGCAACAACCTCCTCACCTCTAGCCGCCCTCCGGCTACCCTCCCCCCCATTCGCCGCCAGATTCTTTCCTCCATCGGACTGCCTCAGCTTTCTCACAGGAGGTGTTAGCTCCTTGGCATTCTCCTTTTCCTTGGCCCTGTCCCTCGCAACAGCCTCCCCATTGGAATCTGGGCCGGGCCTCGGGCGTCCTGCTTCGATGTCGAGGCTGGTATCCGGCTGCTTGGGCTTCGGCAGGGACGGTTGAGGCGGGGGTAAAGATGTCATTTGATCGGAGTTGCTGGCATTGGTCTCGCCGGAGAACTTTGGGCGGAAACCGGTGCGTTTGGCCCAGGAGGAAGGCGGCATTGCGGCGGAATCCGGCGCAGGCGGCCACGGTCCGGGTCGAGGCTTCTTGTCCGGTTCGGAGTTGGCCATTTATTAGTAAAAGCTTACAGGCCACACTACAAATGCATAGCTACAGAAACGAGAAATGTATTAAACAGAATCGAACAGAGGAGGTAAGCAATTGAAGTCGAATGTGAGAGCAGATCTGGAGCGGTTGTTAGGGTTTTGGAGTTGAAGAGGGAGAGAGAGTAGCGAATGTGGAAAAGATCTGTACGGCTGTGGTAGTGAGTGAGAGAGTAAATTGAGAGGTGGTGTGTGTGTGTGAGAGAGAGAGAGAAAGATACATACAGAGAAGGATTAGGACAAATGAAAGACATTTCGTCTGCATATTAGAGCCGGAAAATCGCGTTTTAGTATTTCTGCCACTGAAATTTGAATTAAAATGTTTCATTATATATTCCAAAACCAGAAAACATATGTACAACTTTATCCATCCATATACAATACAATACAATACAAGCTGAGTAGGGAAATAGGCCCTTTCCCTGGCCCAGCAGTGAACGATCAGCGGACAGGTCCATGTCAATTTGTTGGACATCCTCCACCCATTTAAAAATATTCTTTAGATAGTTACCTCGCTAATCTATTAAGACATTATTGTCTTTTTTATTTCCAAAATACTCCTCACAAAGTCAGATTTAGGAGACAGTTATTTTTCTTATGATTCATTATCCCTCTCACTCTCTTCTTCTCTCTCCTTTTCCTCCACGTCTCTTCTTCTTCTTCTTCCCCTCTTTCTATCTCTTCCCCTATCTATTCTCATTCTCGATGCAATTTTTTTTCTTCATGTTATGCAATTTCACTCTCACACACAACTCTTTTCTTAGACTCACAAGAAATCTTTTCCAGAATATAAATCCCCTAAATTAGAGAATAAAACTACGAATTGAGGTCTCCCGATTATCAATCAAATGGAAAAAGTAGCGCCGACAATCATAAGACGACCAACAACGTCAAGCGACAATAACCGCAACCGATAACCGATCGGCCCTCCAGCGACCCCGACGTTCTCCTCCATCCACCAGCCACGTTCATCCGACATTCTCCCGATTATCATTGGTGAATTTGAGGAAATTGACAATTTTAGGTAGTTGTTCTTTTTTCTTTTTCTGTTTTTGTGCATCGTGCTAAGATCTGGTTTTGCATGTTTATATTATTTATTGAGCGATTTCTAATAAATTTTCAATTATCAATTGCATGATATGTTAATGTGTTGAATTGTTTGTGATTAGTTTTGCTATTTTTTTTTTCTATTTTGTGGCATTAAAATGGGATTTCGTTGTTCTTTTGGGTGTTTGATTTTATGTAGTTATTGTTTTTTGTTTTTCTCTATTCTTCGTGCAATTGTCTTCATTTTTTGAATTGGCTAGCCCAAATCTTGACCAAAAATTTGATTGGACTTCTGTTTATTCTTTGTTGTTTTCATGTTGTTTGATAGGTGTTATGTTATTTTTTTGTTGTTGTTGTACAAATTTCATATTATTTTCATGCTGCTTTAAAGTTTTTTTCATGTTGCTTTTTTAATGTTGTTATGTTTTTTTTCTATAACAGTATCTTGCTTCTTTTTTCGACAGAATGGTTCTTGTTGCTTATTTTTTTATTGGTTCACATCTTATGTTAACTTTTCTATTTATTTGATTATGTGAAATTTTCTTATGATTTTGTGAAATCTTTTTGGAATGCATTTCATTATATAGAAATAGAAAAAAATTATGTTTTGATTGGTTTTTTTACGTTTTTAGAAGAAGATGGAGAAGAAGAAGAAGATAATCGTGAAAAGTGGAGCGAGGTGATAGGAGAGAGAAACAATTATTTTTTTTAAATTTATATTTTTTATTGTTTTGTTTTATTTATTGGTTGTTATCTAAATGTAACCACAATTCTAAACGTAACCGCAATTAGAGTATTAATGGATTTCTCAACATTCAATCTATTTCATTGAAATTTTTTTTCAAACGTGGTTAGTTATGTCAATTCCCCCCAATCCAATTGTTGTTGCGTAATGGTTAAGCGGACATAAATTAAAAATAAATAAATGGAGAGAGTTGTCTTGCAATATTTAGGGGTAGGTGCTAATTATTCTGAAATGATGTGCGACCTTTTCAAGCCACATCAGTGCACCCAACATAAATTAACAGCTGATACATTTTGTGAATTGTTAAACATCGTCTATTTTACTACTCACTGCCTCCTCCAGACAAATTTGTCCTTCTCATAATTTTAAAGTTTTAAGAAAATTTGTCTCTCTCTCTTACTCTCCTCTTGCTACCGCCACTTTGCCGCAACGCCGCACCTCCAAAAAAATTCCAAAAAATGGAACATTCTCGACAAGGGATTCATGATTCGCCCAGTATATCTTTTTTTCGATTTGTAAAAAATTTTTAAAAAAATTTCGAAGTAGCGGCTACCATCGGTGGTTGGCTACGTTGTAATCCGCTGCCACTGGAGGTCAGCCTCTCCCAAGGCGGTCGTTTTCGCCGTTTGGCACTGCACTTGACGGCAGGCCGCTGGCCGGCCAATTTTTTTTAATAATTGAAATTATTTAAATATGTTTAAATATTTAAAAATAGAATTGGCTTAATTTTTTATTTAGGTTAATTAAAATAAATTTTGATTTAGTAATTATTAATAATATGTTTTTTATAACTAATATATTATATATAATAGTTAAATGTAATTATATCACGAGTGGGCGTAGTGGGTCCACGAACGCACTGGTTTTGTGCACGGCGACCTCCCCATCATCTACCTCGGTTCGCCTTTGTACAAGGGTCGTATTACGAGTGCGCTCTTTACAGACGTCAGGTAGAGGATGATTGACCAGATCACTAGCTGGTCGCACAGACATCTTTCTTTTGGAGGTCGGCATGCTGATCAAGAGCACCTTCATCGCCCTTCCACGTCATCTTCTTCTGGTCCTCGATCCTCCTCAATACACTATCCACGAGTTAGATCAGATCATGGATCGTTTTTTCTAAGGGCATAGGAAAGGTTTCCGGAGGAGGAGACATGTCCATTGGATGAAGTGGAATTCCGTTTACCGGGCTTTTCCAGAGGGTGGCCTTAGGATCCGCCGCTTATCACATGTAGTCACCGCCATCTCTTATAATATGTGGTGGTGCTTCAACGAGGGAAAGTCGATTTGGGCTCAGTGCCTTCGCGGATCCCTAGAGGTTTCTGTCATCACTATAGGGTGACGACCACCGTTCATGATAATAGGCAGTGGAGGCAGTTAACCAAGGTAGGTAGGTGTGCCTAGGAGCACATCTTCTGGATGCTGGGTGAGGGAGATGTTAGCTTTTGGGACGA
Source organism: Striga asiatica (assembly GCA_008636005.1). Lineage (NCBI taxonomy): Eukaryota > Viridiplantae > Streptophyta > Magnoliopsida > Lamiales > Orobanchaceae > Striga > Striga asiatica. The sequence continues at coordinate 1,952,648 of BKCP01005738.1, forward strand.
GTGGTGGTTTGGTGAGGGGCCTTTTTCGAGCACTAGGCAGGTCACTCACTCTCCTTCCCTGCTGTGAAGGACCTTTTAACTGATGGGCCGTGGGATATGGACAGGTTAGAGAGGTTTTGGGTTCGGGAGCTGGTTTTAGTGACCAGGTTTTAGATCAGATCCAGCAGATTCCCATATTGGATGATGGTTTCGACGGTATGAGGTGAAACTTACATCTTTGGGTGCATTTTCTACGACCTCGACTTGGGAGAAAGTACGGCTGGGTGACTGGCATAACCTTCTCTTTGGAGCCATTTGGACCGACATGATTACCCCGACCATATATGTCTTCCTTTAGCGTCTTTTTTTTGCGCCAAATTTTGATCGACGCTGTGATGCAGACGAGGGGGATTTTCTTCCCTTCGCGGTGTTACTATTGTGCTGAGACCGGTGATTTCCAGACTTAGACTTTTTCCCATTTGTTTTTAGAGAGCGAGGATGCGAAGAGAGTGTAAGAGCATTTTTTCATTTATACTCATATATCCCTACCTACTACAAACAACTTTTTGTGCTCGTGAGTTTTTTTCTCACAACGCACACGATTTTGACACGTGGGCTTCTTTATCCCTTGTCTGATCCTGTGATTCATCTGGACAGCAAGGAATAGTGCAAAGCATAGGGATATTAGTTTTATGTGCTCCCACATTGTTTTGCAGGTTGGTCGACATCTCTCTTTCCTCATATCTCTGAGTAGACTCACACCTAGAGACTGGACAGGCTGCACGCCGTCCCATCACTTCGAACCATCTCTGCTGCCGCATGTCCAGCACCCACCCCCCAAAGCCGTTGTTTGGCTGAGACCCGACTCTCGTTGGGTTAAGCTAAACATTGACGAATCTTTCGATCGACTTACTAGAGCCGCCAGAGGCAGGGATCTGATTAGGGATTACAGCGGAGCTCTCATTCCCGCCTTTCACACCCATCTTAAGACCTACTCGAGCTATAACGCGGAGGTTAAGGCGCTTCAGATTGGTTTTCATATTGCAACCTCTATCTGTTCTTACGTTTGGATAGAGTTGGACGCTGCCGCTGTCGCCACCCTCTTGACCTCAGGCTACCAGGGCTCGTGGCACCCGCTTATGCGCATCATATCCACACTTCAGTCGGTTCGCTACCGGATCTCGTACTTCTTCCACGAGGGGAACCGACTTGCTGATTACCTGGCTAGCCTAGGTGCCTCCACCCTACAGAGGCGCACCTTCCACCTGGATGATGCCCCTCTCCGCCTTCGTATTCTTGTGAAGATGGACCAAGTGGACTACCCCTCGTCGAGATTCTATGAGTCGTTCTGTATTTTTGTGCTTCGACCTCTTTGCAGAGTAGACTGTTTGCCTGGGCACCTGTCAGCTCAGGTTCAGACGTTTTCTTTTGGCTGTTGTCTGTTTTCTTTTCTTTTTCTCATTTTTTCTTTCGATATTTGGTTGGACTTGTGTAGATAATTTTTTGGCTTATTTAGGGTCTTGNGGTAATTTTTTCAAAGAAAGGATCTCATTTACGAGGATTAATGCACACAAGCCCAACCATTAATTTATACTGGGCCTACCGTTGGCTTAAGAAAAGAACTGACGCTGGCCACCCGAAACCCGAAAAAATCTTCTATCCATATTTCAGCGCCAAAAATGATAGAGATTCGTAACCAGAAGCATGTTGTCCACTGCGTTAATCACCCAACTTTTCCCCCTTTGCGAAACCAACAAATTCCTCCGCCGGCGCCGGTTCCATGAAAACGGCGAACACTTTAAGATCTGTGTCGTGAAATCCTCTTCAAGCCTGCCGGAGATCGAGATATCTCGACCGGTGTTGTCCGACGACGAGAGGCGGGAGCTATTGACGAGCTGGGAGAGTATCAGCCTGCCGCCGGTGAAGATGGCGAAGAGGGTTATTCTGGTACGACACGGGCAGAGCACGTGGAATGCGGAGGGTCGGATTCAAGGAAGCTCCGATTTCTCGGTGCTAACCCCCAAGGGAGAGTCTCAGGCCGAGACCTCGCGCCAGATGCTTCTCGATGATACCTTCGATGTTTGCTTCTCCAGGTCTGCTACCCTAAGCTTGATTAATTGAATGCTGATCTTTTTCCTTTTCAAGTAGCTGATGCAGTAATTGCTGTGAAAATTTGTGGGGGAGAGAAGAAGTTAATCTGTAAATTTGTAATGAGATGGTTGATTTCTACACTGTTAGTGTAAGTTGGAACAAATTGACTTTAAAAAATGAAATTAAGTGTCGAGACAAGGATGGACTATTTCTTTATCAGATTTCTTATTTCTTTAGGCATTAATGTTTACATTTTCTCTTGAAATGATTCAAAATGACTTGTTAAATTCAATATACGCATAAGATGTGCAAAACACATGAATAGCTCCCCCTATAAACGTGTGTGCGTTTGTGTGTATGAAGTAGATCAGTTCTCCTTTTTTTACTCTGTTGTAGTGCAATGCTATAAAAAAGAGTAGATGACTTGTGTTGGGCCCCTTGCACAAAAATGGAAATGATAATGTGATTGATAACGCATAACCTGAAGAACATTATAAATTATTATTCGTGTGAATATATCTTTACCAATTTGTATATATTAACATATTGACTGCATTCTCCCTCTTGTTACTTTCAGCCCACTTACAAGGTCGAAAAGAACTGCAGAGATCATATGGGGTTCCCGAGAGGAGGAAATAATAACGGAATCCAATTTGAGGGAAATCGATCTCTACTCGTTTCAAGTGAGTGTGATTTAAATGACATGTAAAATAAGCTATTATACTTTAAATGACACTTTACGGTACATATAAAGGCTAATAAATGAACTTTCACTTTATTTACTATTTGTAGGGCCTTTTGAAGAATGAAGGGAAAGAAAGATATGGTGCTGCTTACCGTCAATGGCAAATAGATGCAGTGAATTTCAATATTGATGGTCATTATCCAGTGAGGGAATTGTGGTCGAGAGCTAGGAGCTGCTGGGCAAAGATACTCACACACGAAAGCAGATCAATACTTGTAGTTGCTCATAATGCCGTCAACCAGGCTCTTGTGGCCACAGCAATAGGTATTGTTTTGATTTAATTTCTGAATGTGAGCTTATGTTATTGCTTATATAGAAAAATGGTCCGGAATTTATTTATTGCTTTTGTTGTGATCTGTAAACAGGACTGGGCACCGAGTACTTCAGGATACTGCTTCAGAGCAATTGTGGTGTGAGTGTGCTGGATTTCACACCAAAACACGAAGGCGGATCTGTGGATATATGCCTTAACCGTCTAAATCAGGTATGCAATTTGTTATGCCTATTTGAATGGATGTCTGTACTGACAGAGTTATCAATGGGTGATTAGTTGAATGAAGTGCTAATGGATGAAATAATAGGATATAAGTGGTTAACATCTTTTTTAACTTAAGTAGTCAGCAGCATATTCCTTCTCTCTCTCTCTCTCTTTCTCTCTCTTGCTCCCAAGTGGTTCTTGAAATAATTAAACTGTCATTTTGTCACTCATATTTTTCAATTTTCTCAACTTATTCAGCTGTATCTTATATAGTTAGGTAGTAACTCCTTACCATTTCTTGGTATGTGGTGGTTTTTCTCTGTTTCTTTGCAATTTGTATGTAGTATTATTTGACCCAAAANAAACTTCATTTATCAAGGACATTCTTTCTTCCTCCAGCTGTATGAATATCCACACACAAAAATTTCGGCTTTTTGTAGGTTGCTTTGAGGTTCATGCTGTGATTTTACATATATGTAATGATGCAGACTCCAAGTTCACCTCTATCCGCTGGCAGCTCTGGAGGGAGGAAAGCAAATATGCGAATTATACTCGTCTGCCATGGACTTTCTCAGAATGAACAGGTATAATAAAGACCTTCTGCTTTGACTAACAAACACTGCTCTTACTGTATCTCTATTCGTGTAGTATTAATTTAGTTTTATTTTTTCTAAATTATTTATAGCTGAAATGCGATTTTCTGTAGCAGGGCACAAATTTATACTCTGGGGATAGCCCAATGAACATGCTTGGCATAATACAGGTACGACTTTTCTGGCACCTAAAATTTAATACAGGTACGCTTCAACTTGTTTGATGTTTTTTAACCTGATATTTTATATTTAAACAACGTAAAAAACAGGCACAGAAAACTGCTGAGCTACTTCTTGACGTGAAGGTGAGCAGCATAGTCAGCAGTTGTGCTGTAGCATCAGTTGAAACAGCAAATGCAATTTCCAAGGTAAATTTTGCATAACAACTGATAATATGGCATTGCTTGTACAGTAATATGATAATTTGAAAATTGTGAGATTCAGGTTCAAGAAGCCGCCGACTGCTTGGGCGCTGATTGTGTGCCGCGCTACGTGGAAATGAAGCAGTTGCCGGACCTCAGTGTCGAAAACATCCTTAATCAGACAAAGCAAGTAAGAAATGAGGTTATCTATAAAAAGGCTTATCTAAACATGGTATTATTCATTCTACTTCTAAAACATACTTGTGCTTTCCTATTTGCAATGGAGGATGAGACGAGAATGGCACTGTGGGAGCAGGCAGGGCTGAGCTGGAAGCATTTACTGGACGAACTCTCAAATGGGCCTGACTTTGAAAATAATGTGGTTTCAGTTGGGCACCCGGCTCTTCACATTGGGCTGGTGGGACATTTATTGGGCCTGACAGAGGAGTGGCTGGGATCGTTTCATCTCGACCCAGGCAGCATCAGTGTGGTCGAGTTTCCTGACGGGCCCGCTGGCCGGGGAGTGATCCGGTGTACCAACTACACGGCGCACCTGGGGAGATGGTCAGTACCTATAACAAGATCAACCCTTGATGACGAGGACTTTTGAGGGTTGATTATGTATTTGAGAGTTTAGTGACACGAAAACATAGCACAAAGTTGTAGGGTGGAGGATTTTTTTTTTATTTTTTTATTTTTTAAAAAAAGAAACAAACTAATTAACAGATATATGATATATGTATTGTAAAATTGATGTTTAGTTCAAATGTCCAAGTTGCATGTTGCTTGGCTGTCTTTTGGTGATAGATCGAAGCAATATTTGAATACCCTCCTATATGATTGATTAGCTAGCACGCGAGTTTTCAGACATTCATTTAAAATTAACGTGTTTTTTTTTTTTAGTTGTAGTATAGAAACACTGTTTTTAGCCATTCGTTGTTTCTTCTGAAGAAATGAAAATCTACTGTAGCGAAATGACCATAGGACAAATTAAATGAATATTAACCATTAAATGGTTAGGTTGTCAATTTGCAGTTTTGCACTAATAATATTGTGTTTATTTTCATTTTGATATATTGTGCACATATATCATCATGAGTTCTTCAGCAAATTAGTTTTCATGTTCAGTGGTGTAGTATTGTGAATTTCTATGAGCACTTCAATTTCATACTAAGAAATTAAATGTATATACTGTGAATTTCTGAGCACTTTAATAGCTCCTAGAATAATGCGATTGTTCTTGTTGTGATTAACCTTATGCTAAAATAATTAAGAGAGAATTCATATCGAATAATCAAGAATCTTGACTTACTTGTTTACAAATATATTGGTATTTGATTGATCTATTTTTGTTAACCATGATTAATTTTAAAAAGTTGATATATTTAGTTGTTAGTTGAATTTTAAGTTTGTATTAAATATAATATTTAAAATAAAATGATTAAAATTGATTTGATGTAAAAGTTGGATATAGATGATTGAAAGTGGTAGGTGTTAAAATTATATGAGTAGATGAATAGTAAATTAAAGTTGGTATGACGTGTCAAAATGTTGATTGATATTATTTAATTATATGGATAATATTAAGGATAGTGGGGTTGATTATAGTTAAGTTATTGGAGTTGACATTAGATTTTTGGGGGTATATTTGTAAACAAACACACTTTAACTAGATAGCAGAAGCGTTCCTTATTGAATCTATGGGTCCAATCAACATTATCGCTATATCGAATATGAACACGATTTGGATAACGAACACATCATCAATCACGAAAGGGATCACCGTTCCTTAGATGGGATCACCATTCTCAATTTCGATGGGGAGATGAAGAAATTTGTGTTTGATTTAGTGTGTTTGAGACCATAATCAATAATGTTTATATATACCTCCTAGGGTTGACCAACCATTATCACCTAACCTTAGTAATATTAAGTATTCATTCAATCAGCCCGTATCAATTACTGTAGCCAATGGATTCTACTTTATTTAGATCACTTAATTGAGTTCACTAATTAATTGAATAACTAATATAATTGTATATAGTATGTTGCCCGTAATTAGATTATACATAGAAAAATAAAATATTCCCTAACAATCTCCCACTTGTACTACATACTATTTCTTGCGCAATTATTTTGATTTCTTAGTTGCGCAACTTTATGTTATTCATCTTCAGACTACCTTGAACAATCTAGACCATCTCATACACAAGTAATAAAATTGCCGCACTATTTACCACATTACGAATCATGGTTAAACCCCGAAAATCACCATGCTATTAAACTCAATGACATAGATCAAATATGGTAAGTGACATTAAATTACCTGCAATGTGATATTTATCATGTCTATTTTCAATTGTCTAACTATATTCTTTAGTGATATCAATCCATAAATGCAATATAAAGTCACAAAAATTAGAAAACTTTAATGATTCATAGTGAATCACAACCATCAACTACGGTTCAAGAAAACATTTAACACCAACTCTCACTGCACTAAGGTAATAACTATAGTAACACTTACATGAGCACTATGCTCATAAAATACTCTTACGTGTTTATACCTTAGTATACCTTATATATGGAGTCCTAATGTTTGCTAGCATAAATTCATCCTTATGTATATGATAAAATTCGTCAACATGAATTTTATCATTATCAATAAGAAACTTGATGAATAATTTTAGTTGTTGGAAAATAGCAAACTAATATTATCACAGTAGAACTTTAGTTGCATTCAACAGCATTTTCAAGATGCAACATAGTGATAATATTATCCAAACATATCATTATAAGATGCCTTTCGAATAAGAAAACTCAATTGGTAAACAAGAACAAACTATAAATGTCTTGCTTCACACTTTCCAAATTAGTTCTTTCAACTAGATATTTCCATTAACTTTTAACTAAAAGGTTTTAAAACTTGATAGAGCACTTGGGTTCGAGAGCTAATAGCTAGGCATTTTATGGATTTCACATGAAGTCTCTTTCTCACAAGAGTTATCTTAAATAATACACCGAGAATTTGGTTAAATCCAATTATTCATGTCACATTGATATCCATGCAGTGTGAACTTTAACTTCAAAAGACCTACATGTAAAATATGAATCAAAACACAAAAAGGGAAGTAGTTGTCCAATGACCACTGAAAAAAACCTGAGTACAATTCGTTTAAGTACTAAAATATGTCAGGCATGAAGGGATACAGATGAAGCACTTCACAAATCACACATTCAAGTAGAGAAATGAGCGTTTCTCCAAAGAAAAATAAAATATATAAAAAATATATATATTAATCAGAAAAATTGTTTTGGCTCAAATCCGAAAATTTGCCCGACTTTCTCAACTTTGATATTCGTTTACGATGGCAGCGCCCCTTGTTATGTTGTTCCCATTCATGTGCGCCTCGAAGCTCCTTATTACCACATGCCTAGAAACAAATTACACTAAGGGTAAGTATAAGTTGTTGTGGCAAGCAAGGTGAACCTATCTACACCTTCTATAGTGTTCAACTTGTGTTATTCCAATTATTGCAAAACCTACTATGATCGACTCAAAGACAAATCCACAGTCAATAATCTCTCAAGTTATAATTAAAAAAAAAAAACACACACACACACACACAGAAGTATTAGATATAAAATTTCCCACTTCAATCAGTGTTCCTGAAGTACGAAGTCATGCAAGGGATACTTGCAAAATTTTGAAAGATTATGGCCTTTTTGTAATTACGTTACACTTCAAATGTATAATAGAGTGTGCTACAACTAACCTGACAAACGTATCGAGTCCAAAGGTCCCGTTTTACTTTTACCTCTCGGGAATTTGGCTTGGTAATATTGAATTTGACATCTTTATCAAGGAAAGATTTGATTATATTGGCTGATGGTTCCAACACATCTGCAGCCCATAGATTGTCTGAAAAACCTGTACATACTCCGTATCATCATTAAACTACGAAATAAGTAAAGAGGAAACCATATTTATGGTGTTTTGATATGCTAAGAAACAAAGAGATAAGCATACATTGCAGGAAGCTCGTGACATCGACAAAATTTATATCCCATCCAAACAGCATTTGAAGTCGACTAAACCTTCGTTTCTGTTGAAGAGCACAAAAATATCAGCAATAAAGCTTAGTATAGAGTAGTCCATTTCACAAAGATAGGCCTCTTCATTGTTTAGGGTTCACGAAAATATCAATAGTTTGGGAAAGTAACATTCATGAGATATTCCTTATATACAACTCAAGGTCATTGCAATTTTGCAATTCTATTTCACTGATAGACATACAAATTAAACAAGGGCAAACGAGGAGCTTAATATTTTATCTAATCTGTTCCAAAGCAGTAAGCATCCCTACATATCAAGAACTATCGGTCACCTCTTGAAACTTATAAACTAACAAATAATCAAAATTACAGGTTTCTTTGGCACTTCTGGAATTTCTCTGCATTACATGCGTAATGAAACTGAAACCCAGAGTATTTTTTAGAGTTATTCCTACAATTCATTCATGAAAGAGAAAATACACCTCAAGCAGGAGTGTTGCTTACTTGGCGACGAATAAGTCTTCTCGTATTTAATTTCACTCTCTCAATAGCTTCTACCAAGGTGATCTTCAATTGGTCCTCACTACTGGAATCCAAAACTTGAAGCATATTGTGTTTAGAAACTCCCAAACATTCAGACGACTGTTGTAGACATTCACTGTTCCAATATCTTAAAAAATCATCAAATTCCCGGACACCAATCGCCTGCCTAAGCCCTCGCGTATAATCAGCATCGAAATTATAAATATCACGAACTTCTTCGAGTAGACCAGTGGACACCATTTGGTCAACTCTTCGGTTCACATACTTATCCAGTTCCGGTAGAGATGCATCCAAACATATAAAACAGCAGTCGTATCTTAAATTATCAGCTCGGCCCCAATCCTGTCCTGCCATGTCATAGTAAGAAAAATTACACGAAAATGATATGATCCAGTAGATGCTATCTATTTAGTACAATAATAGCTACCTGTTTATTAAATAACAATAGCATCTGACCAGACTAGTTAAGGGCATCATTAATAACGTAAAATGCATTGAATATACAAAATTACCATGCTTTAGCCTAATCCCTCAAAGAAAATGAAGGAAAGTAAAAATAATCCTACTTTAGCGTTAGCGAAGGTGGAGTTTGAAAAATGGAAACAACCGCAACTTTACAAGATTCAACTTTAGTATTCAGCATGCTGCCAGCACTAGATGTTTATTACTCATATGTGTCCTTTATCTCAAAGCATGACAGTGTAAATAAAGGTATGACTGGAATTCAGCATAAAATTTAGATATATAGATAGATACATGC
>BKCP01005738.1:1962670-2023149 GCA_008636005.1 Striga asiatica
CCCCCCCCCCCCCCCCCCCCCAAAAAAAAAAAAGAAAAAACAATGAGAGTCCAAGTATCTCACCTTCCTTTGATCATTCGGGTGAATTCTGTTAGCTGCCACAGGATCAAGGTCTTTCAGACGACTATAAGTGTAATCACAATTTTCGTTCGACGGGCCAAGTTGAAAATCGGCTTCCTCATTATCCACTATATAGATTGGAAACATGTTAGTCTTGCAGCTGATTGCCTAAACATCAGCTCAGAACATCTTTAAGAAAAATGTAATTTTCTTTTTCGTTTTTCCAATTTTTACCAGGAATATCCGGTGAGCAATCTTCTTCGAGATATTCTGCATGATCATCCAATAGGAACCGACTAACAAGAGCCTGACAAAATGACAATGGTATTTTATCTGCTGAGATAAACTCGATGAATCACAAAAAATGCAATTGAAAAGAGTTGTACGAGCTTTAAAGAAGAAAGAACCACACAGTGCCTTTCAGACTTCCATGGCTCCCCACCAGGGTTGTAAACGAATCGAATCAAAGCGAATACTCAAAGATTCGATTCGGATTCGTTAAAATATTCGAAGATTCGTATTCGTATTCGATTCGTTAACGAACTCATTTTTTGATTCGTATTCGATTCGTTTAGAATATTCAAACATATTCGATTCGATTCGAAATTCGTTTTAAAAAAAAATTATATTTAAAAAATATTATAATTACAAAAAATAATTTTTATTTTTCATATATTTTTAGGAAAATTTGTTAATTTATGATGTTTTTACTTTTTATGTCATAAAAATAGTAGGAATATAGCAATATATATATATATATACATATTATTATAAACAAAATGTATACTATATATAATTTATAAAATTTATATAATTATTGTTAACGAATCGAATATTCGAATTTCGAATCGAATATCTACAAATTCGAATTCAGATTCGTTTAACTTTCGAATATAAAATATTATTCGTATTCGAATTCGAATTCGAATCACGAATATCGAATTCGAATATCGAATCGAATCAAAAAAATTTGATTTGTTTACAAGCCTACTCCCCACTGGCCCAACAGAAAGCTACAACTAGCAGAAATTTAATGAAATTAATTGTAGCAATAAACTAATACAACACCTTACCTGGATATAGTAATTTGTTCCACCAACTATAACAGGCAAGCGATTGCGAGACCAAATCTCATTGATAAGCTGAAAATAAAAATATTACAAGCCAAAAGACCAACAAATAATAAAATGGAACAGAGAGGGAATGGTAAGATATCTGCACATATTATATACACATAACACTTCATAAACTATTTGAAGACAAAAGTTATTTAAACTAATTTCACACTGTTTATGCATCAACACAAATAAATGATCATAAATTTGTGCGAGAGTGTGTTATGAGAGACAGAGAGATTTAAGTGCCATTGGTATCATAGCAATAATTTCAATTTTATCTCACCGGAATGGCAGAATCCCGGAAATCTTTAGCAGTATATTCGACATTTGGGCTAATTGTGCCCAGCAGATGATGAGGGATTCCTATCAAGAGAATAAACATTACTACGATCACCAACAACAATAAACCCACAGCTCAAAAATTCCAGCACCACAGAAAAAGCCAGCGCACAAAAGGAAATAACCAATAACAGAACAGTACAAGGACAGAAAGCAGCGACCTTTACGCTCATGAAGGGGAACTTTATTGGTGAGAACATCCAATCCTTTGTAAACCTAACCATAAAATTCCAATCATCAATATCTAAAACCCCACTAGGGTTTGTTCAAACACTTTTGACAAGGAAATTTGTATGTATGTGAATTACCTGCATGGAATCAGCGTTGATGATTTCAATGGGGAAGTGTGAAGCAAGGTCTATGGCTAGCTTGGATTTGCCTGAACCAGTGGCGCCCATTATAACCAAAATCTTGGTCTTCAAATTCGGCATCGAATTGGAGTTCGTTTGCGCTAATTGCTCTTGGGGCGTGTATTTAGTTTCCATTGTTGTGTTCCAATTTCCAAAGGCTCTCCTCCGCCTTTATGACCGTAAAGCTCCGGCGACGTGATGGACGTATACATTGGGCCAAGCATTTAGAGATTTGGGCTTACAAATTGAGCCCATGAAACGGTCAGTAGTGTGTTCTAGAAGTCTCTAGGCGATCAGCTCTTAGCGTCTAGGTGGGGCTTAGAAATCAAGATTAAATACCTTATTTTATATTTATTTTCACTACATACAAAATAAAACTATCTAAAATTATACTGAATCGACAAACCTAAGTCCAAATAATAATATTAATATATTATAAAGAAAATATGATCATAAAATAATGTAATTAATATTTAAATAAAATTAAAAAATTAAAAAAAAATCGCCGAGCCCGCCTAGAAGCGCCTAGGTGGCGCCTACTAGGTGCGCCAAGCCGCTTGGCCGTCGAGCCCGTCAAGCCCGTCTAGGAGCGCCTAGGTCCACCTAGGCGTCGCCTAGCCGCCTGGCCAATTTTTTCAGCCGACCGACTTTTAGAACAGAGATGCACAGTAAGAGATATTTATTAATATTTGTAAATTATAAATGTTTATTAAATAATATTTATAAATTAATATTATAGAATCAATATGTAAGACAATTTACCAATATTAATTTTTTTAAAATGTTACATAAAATTTAAATTTAGAAAAATTACATAAAACATTTCTATTTAAAATTAGTACACAACTGGTATGATGCACATAACTGATAATAAATTACATTATATTCATTTCAAAATAAGTGTCATTTTAAATTTTTTATTAAGAAATTTGATTAGAATACAACGTGGTTCCATAATATAATTATTTCAGTAAAATTTTATCATACATTTAAAAATCTATATGAATCATAAGTATGATATTAAAATTCATATTGTTTTGTTAATTAAAATAAATTTATTTTTGTATAAATTATCCAAATCAAAAAATTTAAACAGTTGAGTAATTTATTAAACGAAAAAAAATTATTGTAGGGCTTGACTTTTTGTTATTGTGTCATAATAGGACATGTATTTTCAACCTTTTCATTTGAGTGTTTCAATATTAAATTATTCCCAATTTAAAGACTTACTTTTACATTTTAGTTCTCAATTTAAGACACAAACTAACTATATATTTTTACATAAATATACAAACTAAAATACTATTATTTTGAAATTTATATTTTAAATAATTATAAATATTATTTTTACATAAGTAAAATTAAATACTTTTAGCTAAATTAATTTATATTTGAGCTAATATATAAACCAAAATACTCTTACTTTAGTATGAGCTGGTTTTAATATATGAGCTAATTATAAACCAAAATGGAGAACTAATATATAAACCAAATTAAGAGCTAATGTTAGTACGAAGCTAGATTTACAAATATATTTAATACTTTTAGAACTAATATATTTACAAAATAGTTCATTGATCTAAATTAATTTTGCATAAATGCACTTATTTTAATTTTCGTATGAAGCTAGTTTTACAAATATATTTAATACTTTTATTATAGGTATTAATTTTATATATTATTATTAATTTTTTCAAAAGTATGAATTTTAATTACGCATAATATTCTCTATAATTTTATTTTTAAAAAAAATTATTTTCTAAGTAGTTTATTATTTAATGTTATCATATATTTAGATTAAAATTAAGTTAAAATTTATTTTTTAACTTTTAAAATAATTTTCATCAAGCTTTTGCATGAACATAAAATATGAATAATTATCTTATTTAGGTAATTTTAGTAAGATATTTAATATATTTCATTGTTGTCCATTGCAAATGGAGCTGGAAGAGTCATTGTTGACAATTCTCCTGGCATAGTGCTAATAATGGAATAGATCAAAATGGTTCAATTAAATTCTAGTGCTTCTTCGTGAAGTTTCTAGAAAAAAAAAATATATCAAACGGCGCAATGCACCTTGGGTCGCCACGGAAACAGCCTCCTTGTATAATTACAAGGGTAAGGTCTGCGTACAACTGACCCCCCAGACCCCAACCTGTTGGGAATATACTGGGTATGTTGTTGTTGTTGTTGTTGTTGTATTTAATATATTTCATTATAAGAACTTCAATAATAAATTTTAAAACAAAAGTATAGTGGTTTACATAATTATGTCAAAATACAAAGTGATTTGGAGTCTTAAATGGAAAGTAGAATGTAAAATTATGTCTTATATTGAGAATAACTTAAAAGTGAAACCTTCAATTAAAAAATTAAAAATTTAGACCATATTATGACACAATACTTACAAATCAAGTTCTATTCTCATATTTTAATGCAAGTGAGAGGGAGTGAAATGGAAGAAAATTATGAATATGGATAATTTACTGAACTTGAAATTGAAAAGGAGTATAAGAGTGAACAAAAATGCTAAGGAGCCATCCGATGGCTCCATTATGGAGCCATCGATCCCATGTCCATGTGGCATCACATGGGCAAAAAAAAAATATGGCCCACATCTACACTTTTTTTGTCCCATGTAATACCACATGGGATCCGATGGCTCTATAACGGAGCCATCGGAAGACTCCTTAGCATTTCCATAAGAGTGAATTAGAAAATGCTCTAAAAATAAATGATTATATATATATATATGTGTATGGATAGTTGTGAGTAAAGAGAGAATTTTGTTAGGAAGTGCACCGACAAAAAAAAAAAAGAATGAGTCACTGAACAGAAAAATGAAGGTGTAATTGATAATTTATTTTCGATTAATTTTTTTTTATTATCTCTATACATGTTGAATATTTTTTATAATTATAATTCATCCACATCATTTTAACACCAGCGCAACAAAAACGCAGAATTAGAAAATTCGAAAACAACACTAGTAGTCAAAAGAAGTGAAAAACTCAAAAAAGCAATCTGCTTTTTCTGTAACCATCATCACGCACGCCCAACTTGCTTTCTAGCAAGATTAGTTTAGGAGTTGATAAAATATATACTTAGACCAACTCCAACCGTACCTCAAACCCAAACGCATCACCAAAAAATCCTCCAACCGGTACCGAAACGTAAACCCAAAATGAGTTTTGATCCGTTTCTCTCTCCTCCAAACTGCATATTTGCGTTTGTACTGTTCACATACGCAAATCTTTTTTTATTTGTGTTTTGGCCCTTCTATTTTCAAAAATGAAGTTTTAGTTTATTTATCAAAATTTATGGTTTGTCTATAAGTTGTTATTTTTCTATATAAAATTATAATATAAGTATGTAAAAATTCATTAATGAAATTTTTTATATAAAATTTTAATATAAATGCATAAAAAAAATGAACAAAATATATATATTTATATATATATATAAATATTTTGTGTAGGCATAAAGTTGATATTTTTTTAAAAATACTGAAAAATTATTTATGATAGAGCAAAATGTGTAATATATTAATATGTGATAAATAGTTTGACAAATAATATGACTATAAATAATTTTTTGTTTTTTTATGCTCTAAACCATATATGGTCTAGTGTGTAAATTTGCACTAATTCATATATTTTCAAAAGTAACAGTTTTGAATCGGTACATAGATGTATATGTATCTTCTTTAAGAAATTCAATTTATTACAATTTATTTTTAAAATAAATAAAAAAATAATATATTTAATGTAGAGTAAAATGTAGAGATAAGGGCTGGGATGAATGTTCAACTCTACTATAGAGTAGAGTAAAGTCCGCGCTATAGTAGATATAAGGGCTGGAGATGGCCTTAGTTTATTACATAAAGTCCAAATTGAATTGAAAATAATAGTGTGGTTTAATTTATAAAATTGTAAAATATGTGGGTAGTATTTAAAAGTTGTAAAAGTTGATGTAAAAGAAAATATTTCGAGAATATTCTTTTGGGTTAGAGAATGAGTTTTTCGGTTGGAGATGAATTACTGCAAAATGAATTTGAGTATGGAGTATTCGGTTGGACATGGTCTTAGTCCTAACTGGAAAACATTAACAAGAACATCAGTCTCATCTCCACAATCTTGACCTTTTCCAAACAAAATAAAAAATAAATATAAAAGATTGAAAAGGTAAGGGGAAAAGAGGGTAAAGAAAAACAAAAAGAAAAAGAAAATCACCCGTAAATACAAGATCGAAACAATCAAACCCAACAGACTAAAAACCCAGAAAATACTATAATAACACCAGAACAAATTAAAAACCCAGAAAATACAATAATAACACCAGATAAAGCAGAAAAATATTGAAATTTGCAGTCAGTATCCTAGATAATTAATAGTTCTCTTCTATATATCATTGCAAAGCTCTTCCAATTTCTTCAGCCTCAATCTCTCACTTTCAGTCACCAACTGAAGTAGTGGAAAAAACAAAACAAGGTAAGAGGAGGAAAATATTATTCAACTTTATTCCCCAAACAAATATGGGCTTTTATTACCTCAACTAATTTGGCAACCAGCTGACTCTTTTCCTGGTTCTTCTCATTCAAAGCCTCAACGGCTTCTTTATACTCTTTTTCCTGAGGAATTATTGTAAACACTCTAATTAGACTAATTAAGTATTCCATGTTTTAAGAAAAGGCTTAGACTAACATTAAAAGGAGTACTCTTATTTATAATCAATCCTAGAAAATGTGAAGTACGTACCTTCTTCTCACAGTGCAAGCCCAAAGATTTCAAGTCTCGAGTAATAAGGTCAATCTTCTTGCAGATAATTTCAGCTTCTTTCCTCATTGGATCATTAACAGCATCGAGCTCCTATACATATGTAAAGACTGTAATTTTAACAAAAGAAAATATAAAAATTACCCAGCAAAACCACCTCGTCAAGAAATATTCATCGTTCAACTAGAGACGAATCGAGAGTAAATACTTGTCCAGATCTAATTTAGCAAACACTTGTTCAGATCTGATTTGTTCTTACATAGCCACAAAGCCCCAATTCTTGAAATCCTATGCTCATACAACACATTTTAGTAAACAAGAAAGAAAACAAACACACACACACACACAAAAGTAGCAAATGATAAATTTGCAGACTTACAGCATGAATTCCGGTGAGGCGCTTAGCTTCTTCCTCCACACGTCCCAACTGAGCTTCAATTTTCCCTCTCATCTCAGTTTTCTTCCTCTCGATTTCATCTTCCTTGGCACGAAATGCTGCCATGGCAGATTTTGTGAGGTCCTCCTCTTTGTCTTGGGTGAGCAAAGGGCTCTCCATTTTGTCACTCACACAACAATTTGTCACACACATCATTCCTGTCTTTAATTTATTAGCGGTGGTTGAGTGTATTTTGTAGTCATTCGTTCAAATATGAATGAAGTCTTTCTTGTACTAATTTACACTCTCTCTCTCTCTCTCTCTCTCTCTCTCTCTCCTTTGATTTTCTTTTGCTTTTCTTTTTGTTAATGATATTTTTCCATCTTTTTCCCTGTTTGAAGATGCTTTAAGAACAATGCTGGCAAGTTTGTAATGCCCATGTGAATACATACATGCTGCTTTATTTTTAAATAAATAATGTTGGGTGATGTATACTGTCCGAATGTTGTAATGATGAGAATAATTGTTAGGCTAATTACCTCTAATGTGTAACTATGGTCAAAATTAGATATGGTCTCACCTCAATGTACCTTCCACTTAATTATCCTATGCGAATAATTAATATGTTGTTAACTTGGTATAGTATAAGCCTGACAAATAATAGGAGCTACGAAATTTAAACAACGACAACCAAAATATATGCATATATAAAGAATAAAATAAAATCAATATTGCTACAATTTCGGTCGAACGTACTAACGAGTGTCAAAGTTTCATCCTCTTCTCTTACAAAAAAGTTCAAATTTTTTATAAACTATAAAATTTTAATTACATTTTTATAAATTACAAATTTTAATCTTAAACGGTTCCATTAGTTTTCAACTAAAAAGTTGACGTTATGGACTAAAAATTAATAACTGACAAAAACTCAGGCAAAAATCAATTAAGTAAAACTCCAGGTACCAAAAACGTAAAGAAGGTAAAATATTACTTAATGTGCATAGATCCTCCACATAGCATGCAACCAAAAACATAACCCCGCGCAATCTCAAAGCTTGCACAAATTAATGCACTCCTCGAATCAATCAACAGATGGTCTGAAATCTGATCATAATTAATGAACCTAATATCCTCAGAAAAACAAAACAAAAAATAAAGTAGCAAAATTTTTGCCAAGATAATAATTTTGATCAAGTCGAGGTACAATACTGATGCGCGAGGCTTCTTTGCCTAACCAACTCATGAAGATCGTGCACAATCTTAAAGACAGCATCCGGCCTGGCAAGCCGAAGCGCGTTTGCTGACATCACCATGAGCTCATCTTGTTTAGGACCGAACCACTCAGAAACGATCCTCGCTATCTCTTTTGGGGACTTTGAGAATTTCCCGCATCCATTTTGGACAACATACGGGACATTCCCTGCTTCCTGCAAGTAATAATTTAAACAAAAATATTTCACGAATTAGATAGCCTAAAAACTAAAAAACACCCTTTGTCATGTAAAGCTTAGGAATTTAGGTTCTTCACATGATTATCAAGCATAAAAGGATTTTGTTTATTGACATAGTTCATAATATTTGAAAATCGAGGAGCTCTTATTACCTGTCCAGCAATGTAATCATTCAGGATAATAGGGAGACCACGAATCATAGCCTCTGCTATTGTTCCAGGACCCGCCTGCTCGAAAAAGAGAGAGAGAGAGAGAGAGAGAGAGAGAGAGAGAGAGAGAGAGAGAGAGAGAGAGAGAGAGAGGGAGAGAGTCTTAGATGGCTGATAGGATGTAATATTTAGTGTTCCAGGGGTTGAAAGGTCATAAATATACCTTAGTTATAATACAATCACAAGCACCCATGCACTCTTCCATTTTGGTGATAAAACCCTTCACCTAAAAATTTAAAATAAAAAACTATGCCACATTAGACACTCAAAAGGCAGCATGCATAGATATTCCGGATCATAACAACCAGTTTTGCTGTAAGCAATAGGAAAATGACAGTATTTGTAATTTTTGAAATAGAAGTGAAGTTTACATACACAATTACAATGAAAATGAGGGTGTTATTTGCAAATATCCCTTTCTATTACCTCAACAGGGATCTTCCAGTCAAGTGATTGCAATTTATTAAGTAGCTTCTTATTCCGACCACAAATAACAAGAACCTGACCATTTGGTTGACCGCGAGTTTCATCATACAATGCATCCCCAAGAGCTCGAGCGGTGGCCTCAATGGGGCCCATACCTTCACCACCGCCCATTAGCAAGACAGCTGGCAGCTGCTCGTCCATTCCCAGCTCCTTTCTTAATTCACCCTACCACATTATTATATAGTTTCCTTATATTAGAACCTTCATTCAAATGAAGTGACTATGCAATAGGGTGAGTGATGTCTCCTTGTGAATTTTCCAAATTCAAAAGTCTACTACTTGGTAACTTAAAAAGGCATATCAGATACATACATTGAATGACATTAATCCAGGTCATGTCAAATTGATCACAATACAATGAGACACAAAAATTGGGATTGTTGCACTTTTCATACCACATTCTCTATTTTCTTTTCACAGGGCATAATACAAGATTTTGATATTTCTGCAAACAACATATTCAAGAAGCAGTATTGATTTGTCTACCAATGTCATTATACATTAAGCATGAACATAAATTATCAACAGTTTCCGAGTACAATTGATATCGTAAACCCAAAAAGATCCAACAAATCAATCTAGGATAGGTGTTTATTGTCACGCACTCAAGAATTCCATTTGAAAGAGGAAAAAAAAGACAAAAAATATTAAAAAGAAGGGAAAACAAATTAAATGGAAAGTAAAAATATAAATATACAAAACAAAACGTATATTAATTAGATGACCCACTATTCAACTTGATATGACAATCCTATGAGAACTTGTGCTAGGAAGCACACAAGAAAAAGGGAGGAAAATAATAAAGGCACAAATTACCAACCTTAGGGCGGACAGGCTTCACGAATGAGGGCCGAACAGGAAGACCATAGACCTTAATTTGAGACCTCTGAAGACCAGCTCTCAGTGCTCGTTTGGCCACCTCTGCTGATGGGCAATAGCATCTTGTTACAAGCTTGTGAAACCTAACATGATTAGTTGTAATATATCAAAACTCCCCAAAATATGCATTTCAGCATCAGAAAAGGAAAAATTGCCGATGGACATACCATGTGGGATGACATGTGGACAGATCTGTTACTACTGTGGTAAAAACAATCTTCTTCAAAAGACCCTTAGCCCTCAAAATGCGAAGTGGAACATGTTGCATTAGAGGATGTACACTAATAATAATATCTGGCTGGTATTTCATCAACCCTTTTGCGACCTCCCTAAGGTAATAGATATTTATAGTTTGGTGAGAATGGTGTGTTAGGTCTAGTGCAAAAGATCTCATACATAATTATAATTGCTTTGAAAAAGAAGTTACAACTGGAATGTCAAAATTTGATAATGAACAATTAGCCATTAGTTGAGAATTCATATGAAAACAACAACAATATTCATCTTATAAGTTGCATCAAGAACCTTAAACTAAATGCAAAATCAAATTGTACTTACCGAGCTATAAACGTTGAGGTGGCAGCGAAATTGGTTCGGTGAACGACACGCGGAGCAGTAGCATAATATGTCATTTTCCAAAGTGTACCGTGTTTCACGAGGAAGTTATAGCTCTTTGGTAGCTGATTAAAGGGCCAAGGAGTATGATCTGTCCACAAATCCGTAACAAAAACCTGTATAAAAAAGACATCTTTTAACACATCAAACACGTTCGACAAGAACACATGCCTTACAATGCCTGAAAGTAAGTAAAATTTAGGACAAAATCCCCAATGTTTGTATTAACAAATTATCACAAAATCCCGTCCTTTTCAAGACACTCTTTCAAATTTCCTCTTCTTAATCTAACTGAAGAAAACAACAAACACTGGCTTTCTTCTCCCCAGGACTGATTGTGCCAGATAAAGGTACAAGCTTTAAAGAACCAGGTACCATATGTCTCGTCAGAAATAAAACTGAACCCCCAAGACCCCCCTAAAGAAAAGGGAAACCAAATCGGAACATATGGATAAAACATGAATTGCTGCATTATTCACATTCTACCAAAACAAACAATACCTGATATTCATCTCCAAATTCTTCTCTAAAAGCTGCTTTAATGGCCTCGGCAGAAGCTCTGTGGCCCCCACCCGTATCGCTCATCAATATCAGAACCTTTTTCGGGGCATTCGGCACAACGGCATTAGCAGAAACTCCATCTGAGCCCTCCAAAATCCCATTCCCATCATCCGCACGCCCATTATTCTCCCCTGAGTCGAAGGCGAACCCGAGTGGGATTCTCTCGCAATGGAATTTAACAGCATTATTGAACTGATTTATAAATCTTGTAATGCTAAACGCGGCGCCTTTACTTCTCAGGCTCAACGAGGCCACAGATTTGGGCTTCTTCAGGGCGTCAAAGTACAAAAAGCTGGACAAATAGGCCGACTGTAGCTCAGGGTTTAAACTGGACGAGCTGAATGCGAAAGAGCCCAATTGGGATATGAAACCAAGTGGTATTGAAGGTTCTTGGCTCACAGCTGAAGACTGCATATTCAATTACTCTTTTTTTTTTTTCCTTTTTTGTTTTCAGTGTTCTCTTTTTCTTGGTGGGATTTGGTTGAAGATCAAATTTGGCCGTTTGGGAAAATCGGATTTCATTAGACCTCGATAAAGATTGGTGAAGGGATAGAGAGAGAAGAGAAGAAGGGAGTTTTGCTTGTCCGAGTGAAACTTTTTGTCTGTCAAGTGTTCGTAGTAATGGCAAAGAGAGTGGAAAAAGCGAAGAAATTTGGAGAGGGATTGGTGGCCACAAAGATAGGATTTTAGGGAGGTGACCAACAACTCAAGAGATGATTAAAATAATGGTTAAAAGGAACAAAATATTGTAATATTCCAAAGGATTTCCAATTAAATCCCTTTTGAGAGACGCACGCATCAAGGTCGGGAAGTTTGCAAACTGCAGTTGCATCCTGCTTTTGGTGTTTAATAACAGCTTATATAGGTCATTGAATATTTAATTTAATAAAATGAAAATGTATAAAACAAGAAAAATATTGTAAAACCGGAGAGAAACCGAGAGAGAGTTGAATTGCAAGAGGTAAACAATAAATTAGTACTACCAATTTGAGTCTTCAGATTTCCTATTTTATAGCAGTAATAATGGTGCATCTATATGTCAACTTTCAGGACTTGTTAAATTTGTGGCTGGCCGGTGGTCGGTTCACTGCAATGACCGGAGGTTGGACTGTGGTGGGTTCATGGCAGTTGCAGCCGGTGGACGGTGGTGAGGGATTCGGTGATTGGATTATTCATTCACACATTTTTATCGTTGGGCTTAGCCCACTAATTTTCCACTTTGAAGGTGTGTTCAAAACAGTGATATTGACCTAATTGTATCGACTTTAGAATCAAACACAAAAAAAATTAACTTATGATACGGAAAAGGTGATCCGCGGCGCAGAGGACATTTTTTTCCCAAGGCAACATTGACTCATTGNAAAAAAAAAAAAAAAAAAAAAAGAAGAGAGAGAGAGAGAGAGAGAAGGGAAGGAAAACAGAGTCAGCATTGGGTTGGATTATGGAGCAAATTTGATACATGAAACTAGCTTTTGACCCGTGCACATGCACGAAAAAAATATACGATAGAGGAAAAAATAAAAAAATAAAATAATTGTAAAATTCATAACATGATCGTTGAGAAAAAAGTTAATCAATAAAATCTAAATTTAAATATTATTAAACACTTCTTTATATACAATGTTCGTTGTTTTTCTATCATCAAAATCTCCATCACCACAAATCATTATCTTCAGACCCCTCTGATTCGTGACTCTAGATAGTGCCACATACAACTGTCCATGACTGAATACAGGGTTCTTCAATAGTATTTCGACGTGGGACAGTGGTTGGCCTTGACTCTTGTTGATAGTCATAGCATATGAGACCATGAGCAGAAATTTTCTGCGCTGAAATTTGAACGGTACCCTCAAATCGGATGGTATGATTGTGACCCTAAGAATAAGAACCTTGTCACCAGCTCTGGCACCGGTTAAAATCCTACATTCGAGGATATGACTGCTGAGCTTAGTGATTACCAACCGTGTACCTGTTGACATCAAAACTCGAAAAACAAAATCATATCACTCAAAATGTACAAAGATAAAAGGAAATGTAGATGACAAATTGAATTTTGATGAACAGTACCGTTGCACAACCCCATGGAGTGATCAATGTTTCTGAGAAGCATCACTGGAGTGCCGACCTTGAGGTGCAGTTTATGATTCGGAAGGCCAGAGCACTTGATCCCATTGATTATCAATTTTGTAGCATCATAAATGTTGAAAACCAAACCAGATCCTACAAAAAATAAATGTTGTTGGGACAATATTAAAAATTGTAAAATAAATCTAAAATAATAATAGGAGCAATTAGGCAAAATAATATATACCATCATCAAATGACTTTGTATGGCAAAGTTGGATTATGAGTATTTTCAATTCCGTTGGATCCAACTTTTTGTAGGAGGCTATCAACTTTTCCGCACATGATTCCCATAGGGTGCAAGTTTGGTGGCAGCCCCTACATTGTACAAAAAAATAAACAATTAATTTATGAAAGATATCAATGCTCAAATTAAAATAAAACCAAAGTTGTATGTGTATATAACTTACTCAACATCTTGAAGAACAATGTCAACATATCGCTTTTGACCGCCATTTGAATTTCTTGTATGTATGTTTTGAAACAAAACAATACGGCCAATTATGTCTACAAATAAAAAAAAAAATAGTAAATAATATAAGATTACCATAATTTGTATTATTTAAAAAATACAAAATAAAAAATACCAAAAGGTGTGCAAGGATCAATCGTTTCGAGGTCGGTTAGCTCGCTGAATTGCTTGAACTCGAACATCAACCTCGGATACTCGTCATCAACTATCTCATGCATGTTAGTTTGTTTGTAGAAAATCAACTTGTGACTTGATTTGGTTATCTTGAATGCACTGTTGTCTTCCACAAGTGCAAAATTTGTGATGTCGTACACATTGCTTTCAAGAAGTTTAAATTCTTTAAACTTTTGCGATAAGCATCCGGGTGCCCAGCCGTGTATACGCTGGTCCTAAAAAAACCAAATTAATGAAGATTGTCAAACGCAATGGCAGTAGAAATGCTGCGAGTAAAAAATAATTGAATATTAGAGAAGTAAAAAAATTGTATACCTTCACATCATGAAAAACAAATTCATGTCCTCTTATTTTTGCTTTGTTCGACTGATAAAAGCGCGGGTAGGTTCTGACCAATCTAAGCCTGACTGCCTTATTCTTGTTTTTGGCCAAGAAGGTCAAATTGTTAAAGATTGATGTCATTGCTGTTTTTTCTAAAACGTAGGAGGAAGAGTGTTTTTGTTTGGATGGTTAATAGCAATGAGGTTGTGAATGAATGGTGGACCTATATATATGGTCTTAGTATGGTCAAAATAACATTGACACATTTAATATAAAATATTTATTAATAATAATATGTGCAAAAATCACTCCTCTTATTTTTGTAATATATCACATTATCTTTCACTTTTTCGCATCCTCTCTTTTTTCTTCCTTTCTGAATTTGTAACTGATATTTGGTTCTTAATAACTAACAACCCAACCCACAAAGACTATTCCCGCTGCTTTTTTTTATTGTTTTTAAATTTCATTTGAATTTTATTTAGATTTAGATTACCCGCCCACTTAAATGCTTTCGCATTTTCATTTCATATAGTTTAATATAAAATATTTATTAATAATATTATGTGCAAAAATCACTCCTCTTGTTTTTGTAATATATCACATTATCTTTCACTTTTCCGCATCCCGCTCTTTTTTAGGGGTGAGCATGGTGCGGTTCGGTGCAAAACCGCACCGAACCGCAAAAAACCGAAAACCGAAATTTGTTATTTACCCAAACCGAACCGCACCGAAACATATAGAAAAATCGAACCGAAACCGCACCGAAATTTTTGGTTCGGTGCGGTGCGGTTTCGGTTAACCGCAAATTAAAAAAAAAAAAAGAAAAAAAAACAACCAAAAATAAAATGAAGCTACATCATCATCTATATGCAACCTTACCAAACCAAAAGCCCAAAATTTGAAAGTGAAAAACTAGGGAAATAAATTAGATTTTAATGTAATGTTGTTAATTTATAATTGTTATTGTTATTGTTTATTACTTTACTTATTTATTGTTAATGTTAGTCATCCCAAACTAAAGTCCTAATATGAGCATGTATATGTACAATACAAACATGTTAACATATTTCATATTTGTAATAAAAAAATAAAAAAATTCGGTGCAGTTCGGTTAAAACCGCATCATCCGGACAAAAAACCGAACCACCCCAAAATTTGTGCGGTTTTTCAATATTTTAACTGCACCGAAAACCTAACCTTAAAAAACCGAACCGAACCGCACCGAATACATCGGTTCGGTTCGGTTTTTCGGTTTCGGCTCGGTTTTGCTCACCCCTACTCTTTTTCCTTCATTTCTGAATTTGTAACTGATATTTGGTTCTTAATAACTAACAACCCAACCCACAGACTATTCCCGCCGCTTTTTTTATTGCTTTTAAATTTTATTTGAATTTTATTTAGATTTAGATTACCCGTCCATTTTTAAATGCTTTCGAATTTCATTCCATTTAGTTTAAAATTCAGTTTTCCCGCCACTATTTTCCATTGCTCTCCATATTTTGTAACTGACAATTAATAATAAAATATGAATAAATCATGTGCTAAAATCATGGAATAATAACATTCCTATATTGTTTACTGATTTGTATTTTTTTTAAACTTTTTTTTGCAGGTCTAATCGAAGCTTAAGGGTGGTCAATTAAGAACGTATTTGTAATTTTTTTTTATTATTTTTGGGGTGGTCAATTAATTTATTATTAAATATAATTATTTGTATGTGTTGTATTAATTATTTGTATATGTGTTGTATTCATTCATGGAGAAAAATAAAAAAGAATAAGAAAATAACTAATTATCATTCATGGACGTGATTGTAACTGCCTAATCATATTAAATAATCAGCATAATCCATGCAAAATAAAAAAAAAAAAAGTTCTATATATACATGCCCTGTAACGTCTTTGGGCGGGAAACTGAAATCTTTTTATTAAATGTTTTATTAAATATGATTAGCCAGCAATTATATATATATAAATTCCGCCATTTTTAATTATTGTTAATGGTTCAGAGTTTTTTTTTTAGATGAATGGTTCCGATATATTTGTTGCAAAATTTAATATGTAGAATGCATCACCAATTTATTATTTTGGAGTTCGATATTATTGAGACATATCATTTAGGTCTTGGTTTGTTTTGTATGGGATAAGTACGGATACAATTGAAGGATTTATCCAAGCCTCATCCGATGTTTGTTCGCCTTGATTGCAAACTTCATGATTGGAGCGGGAATTTATAAAGAATCTGACACTCATGGGATAAATTAATCCACAATCGATTGGGATAGTTAAAATTATCAGAAAGTTCAGATTTGATCTAAAATACTAAAATCCTCACCTCTTATGAAGTTAAATTTACATTTTTACCTTTTATCATCCTTAATCTCATTGCATTTTGCCATTGTATTGAGAAAGAGGTCATATAGTTCGTTATCCCTCGCCTCCCCGTTTGTTGACCACCTATTCTACCAAAGTAATTTGAGCAGCGAATCGTAAAATTACTCGTCTGTCTTTGGGCNTCAGCTTGTTGACCAAATCCTAGCTCAAATAATTAAACTGAAGAAGCTCCAAACTCTAAACCGAGCCAAAAATTGCCTCACCAGCAAAATCCTGTTGGCTTCTCCCAACTAGTCAACCTCCACATCCTCGATTTATATCTTTCAGCAATCTGAATAACAAATACGATTTTCATTTAATCCGCAGAGCACAATCTATTCACCATATACTAATTTAATCCAATCCTCCCAAAAAGCAAACGAGACCTTAGTGCAAGACCAAAATAAAGGGTATAAAGCAATATATGTTCCCTTGACCTAACGCTAACGTTATTTGGGATAGAATGGTTCTTGTTTTCCTTTGGGATAGAATGGTTCTTGTTTTCCTTTGGGATAGAATGGTTCTTGTTTTTCCTTCTCTGTTTGGTGTATGGGAATGCCAAACTAGAGAGTACTTGGCAAACACCTAAATCCGTTGTCACTTGTCACACAGTATAATTAAGGTTTTACTCGAGGTTTACAAACGTGATACGCTCGTTTACTCAGCACACACACACAGGCTAACAAAAGAATAAATGTACATAGAATACACAGCAGTACGGAACACAACCTCAACTGAGAATCCCTAATACATAATTTCTAAAACATATTCGCAGAATCCATAGTGCGTCCCAAATTACGCTATTGACATTTCACAACTAGTAAACACGTTTTGTCAGTCCTCGATGGTGATACTCCAAAAACATGTCTACCATTGAGTTCAGTTGCTTTGGACAATAGCCGAGAACAACAACTGGTTTATATCATTGGAATCCGACTCCAATTCATTTTCTGCATAACAACAAATATTTTTTATCGTTAAAAATCACTGGGGATGACAATCAAATACCACCATAAAAATATGTAAACTTCTGCATATGTAGTAGCATCAACGTTTCTGCTAAAGATAAAACTGAACTGTAACTCTACTGCTGTTATGAATTTCGCATATCCAACAGACATTCCACATTTTCATGTTTAGACTTCTCATATATGATGTATGTCATCAATAACCCCATGACCATGAGCAGCACATTTCGAAATTGCAATTCTATAAGCACCACAGCCCATTATTAGATTCAACAAACAAGGTACCTGTCTTAGATTTGACTTGCATTCCCCACTCATCAATAACCTGCATCACAAGACATAAAAATAGAAAAGGAAAAAAAAAAAAAAATCCATAAAAGCCAAGTTTCATCTAAAATTCTTCAGAAATGGCCATCATAAGATTAGAATTTGTGGCAAGGCAAATATGAAACATCAAGGCAAAATACTTTAGGCCACGACATATAGAGAACCAAGACCTTGCCACTTTTATGTTGGTTGCTTGCTGGCAAATGATGCAAAGTCTTGAAACACCATTTGGAAAACAGGCAACCAGTTGAACCTTGAGAAATTGTTTTCCGACAATCTCAAACAGTTTACACACGCCCTCACGAATAAATAAGCACTCGACTACTCAGTGTTTTCCTTTTTGTTCTCCAAATATATAAAAAATGAACATATGATCCTTCAAATGGTATAATCAAGGGAATTTTAATGCGTTAGACAAGGCGCATTTACCTGATTAAAGCTGACATAAGCAGGATCATCAGCATCACTCGTGACAGGAACACCAGCCGACGATTGCAATCTCTGCAGCTGTGTCCTGTTTCCAACCAAGAGTGTTCTTGCTTTATCGATGAGATCCTGCAGGTTATCATTTTGCACAATATTTTGTTTTGAGGCACACAGAATATTAGCCTTATAAATATATAAATAGAAACCATAATAGTAGCTCAAATCGAATAGTGAAACATGAAATTGAAACACAAAGGCCCAATATAAACAAGAAAACCAGAATCATCCAAAACAAAAGGTTAATAACAGATGAACACTCCATTTAAAACTAAGCTATTCAGATATAAAGCGTTTATATTATCAACTTGCACCCAAAACAAATATATACCTCACAAAAAAATAAAGGAAATTCGCTATGATGCAGTTCAAATATTGCTATTCGATACATTGACATCGCCAATAGTTAGTCCTGTAGCTCATATCCTGTTTCTACCCCTCACAAAATAAAGGATGTACGATATTACGACTATAAAACTTGGTTTTGAGCGAACTAGATTAGGGCATGAATAGCAACACATTTTCCACATTCCGTTACCTGTTTTGCAGCAAGAAGTTCGCGACATTGGTCCTTCAACGACGACATTTCTTCTTCTATCTTTTTCAACCTCGAGACCAGCTTCATTGGGTTTGCCTGTTGAACACAAAAACGCTATAATACAAAGAAAGATAGGTTCTAGATACTTAAGCACCCAAAAAGAAAAATACAGCATTTCCCATGAGTGAGTGATAGATTAGGCGATCGTTCTTCACAAAAAGCAAAACTCCGAAAACAAAAGAGAGAGAGAGAGAAAGTAAAAACGGACATAGCCAAGAAAAAAACCAGTGAAGGTGAGAATTAGGTTTGAAAATTTGGGAAAATGAGAAGGTGAGAGATTGCGGACATGATCGGGGTAGACTTGGTTGAATTCCTTGTGGAGCTTGTTGTGGACTGCTGAAAGGTCTCGATTTGCTTTGGAGAACAGATTCAGTAGTCCATCCACTGCTTCATTGTGCTCCATAAGTTAACCGACTGCTTTCACTGCTCTCTCTCTTTCTCCCGGCTGATCTAATTTGAAAAGATTTTGGTAGTCGCATGAATAATGATTTTCTATTGGGCCAGTTAGAATGAGCCCATTAACAGTATCAGGTGGTACCTAATCGCCGAAGATGAATAAAGGACACCCTATGACCTTTTAAAATTATGTTTTACCTAGTTGACACACATCATTCGGTGTTCCATTAATACTCTTTTGTCCGTTCTTTGTATTCTAATAACTGTTTTTTTTCTTTTAAAGGTAATAACTGTTTTTTTCTTTTTTTCTTTTTTTAAGAAGTTTCGTTNCACTGTTGCCTTTAACAGTGTGCGCCCCTCCGGCGCAGCCGACCTCCTGAAGATGGTGGACGATTGGTCGCCGGAAGAAACCACGCAGTGGCGGCATCTCTTCCTCGGAAGAAACCCCACGGCAGCGGCAACTCCGCCCTTACAAAAAATCCCAACGGCAAGTAATTGTCTTTTCACTTTTTAACTTTCATTTTTTTGTTAGATTTTTTTTTTCTTTCGAATTTCTACAGAAATTATGTGTTTTCCATTTTCTCTAATCATGATCTATTCTCCTTCTTTTCCTTATCGTTTTGCAATTATATATCTTTTCAAATTTCCAATAAATTTATTTCAATCGATTTGTTCTACTAATTTTGTTTTAATGATATTATGTGGATATTTGTAATGGTATGTTGGAGTGTGCTCTTGGTTTATAATTTAGTTGTGCTCTAAACAAGGCAATTGCAATTTTAAGTTGTTAAATTTCTATTGTTAATATAAAGTTGTTTTCATGTTGTTTTACCGAAAGTTATAATGTTGCTTTGTTGTTAATATCTTGTATGTTTTTATGATTTTAAGTTAAAAAAAATAAATATTTTTGTTGTTTTTTAGTTAATTTAATTGTTATGCATGTGTATAATCAGCTAATTAATTTTTTATTTTTATTTTTATTTTTTTGATGTTGCTATTCTTTAGGCATTCATTTTGAAAAGAAGAAGAAAAGAAAAGGAAGAAGAAAAGGGAGAAGAGAGGGAAAACATGAAGAGAGAAGAAAAAGAAAAGGGAGGAGAGAGAGAAAACATTAAAAGAGAAAAAAAAAGAGACAATAAGAAGAAAAAAAGATGAGAGAGAATAGTTAATTATGGTTTAATTGTTGAAATATAACTTCCCATTGTTATCGTATATATTATTTCAAAATGCATTTAAGTAATTTTGGAATTATGTTGAATTAGGTTATTTATAGAAATGAGTTTTAAAAGGTGGTCATCTATGTCCTTTAGCCCCCAGAAGATATCAGGCCCCTCTTACCAGTTGATATGGGCCCTATCTATTAGTAAACACAAAATCCTATTATGCCCTTATGGCAAGGTGACATACACGACGATTTCAAGATTCAAAATGAAATTTATTATGGGGTTATATTGGTAAATAACCGTAAACCATGACCTATATATAAATAGCGGCTTGGGGGTTGGGGCTCAGCCTTCGCAGGCGTTTCGCATAAAACAAAATAGGCAAATGGCGGTAGCGCACGAGTCCCAAGGCAATTCGAAACAACAGGTTTTACCTATTTCTCTCTAATTTTCGTCAATGATGTGATAATGTGTAGTAATGGGGCTTCTCGATTTCTAGTTTACTGCTGATTGAAAATGCCAAAATTATGAGCTTTCATGTTGGTGGTGTTGCTTTCTCCATAGACATGGTTTTTAAAAAAAAAATGGCTTTATATTACTTTAGGTGGAGGAAAAAATTGAACCTTCTTGCCGAGGAAGTGAAGATGCAGGTTCATGTGAACCCGTGCAGCCGAGGAAAGCGTCTAATAAAGGTACACATTTTTTTTTTTTAATTTTTATTTTTTTAATTTTACTGATTTTAGATTACATTGTGAATATTCACTTTTTGGCCCTTCAGGGGGAAACCGGGGCATGAGTCGTGGATTGGTTAAATGTTACAGGCCGACTAAAAAGAGAAAGAAAGACAATCAAGATAGCCTTTCTGATATTGATGACTCTGAGGTAGTTTTTACTTTTTCATTTTTATGCATCACATTTCTTGATTTTTAAATAAGGTTATAGAAGATGTGATCATCTGAAGAGGAAATGTATCCTTATTGAATTATAGTATGCAAATCTCATGCTGATC
The DNA here is from genome assembly GCA_008636005.1 of Striga asiatica. NCBI lineage: Eukaryota > Viridiplantae > Streptophyta > Magnoliopsida > Lamiales > Orobanchaceae > Striga > Striga asiatica. The sequence goes on from BKCP01005738.1 coordinate 1,984,300, forward strand.
TAGTTCTTGATATTTATCGTGTTATGCACCATTAGCTTAGTTCATCTTCAAATAGAAGATAGCTTCTTTCTGTAAATTTGCTATTTTTACAAGATTTCTTCTGACTATTCTAAAAGAAAAATGTATACTTATTGCACCCAAATTTCATGGTGAGCTGCAGAACCCGATGTGACTTTCTCTTAAGAAATGTTCTGTTTTGTTTCATTTTTTGGTATGTCATAATTCTATCAACACTGTAAACTCATCTTGCTTGTTGGTAGTAAATATGAAAATCAGTCCTTTCTGTATTTCCAATTTTTTTCTTATCGTATATCCATATTTGTCTAGTAGTACTACTAAAATTTTGTGCATGCTATGCCGAACTGTTGAATTTTTCTTAACCATATTATGACACATTACATTATGTTTATTTCTGTTCAGCTTGTTGGATACCTCAACACCAAGGAGGAGATCGATTACAAAAGGGCTTTATGGGAAGCAATAAATCGAAACTATACACAAGTTAGCTTATTCCTTTCTCGTACAATTTGTTTCTTTATACATCTCGTTTTCTGTCACAGTTTTCATGCAAAAACTTTGGTTCAATGCAATGACAAGTAAAGATTTTCAGCATACCCTCAGTTTTATGTGTACATGTTATCTTAATTTCATCAGACTATTCGAGTTTTAGCAGTGGTTTTACATGATTTCCATCGGATTATGAGTTTCAGGGCAAAAAAGCGAGAAAAACTACTCAAACAAAGAAAGGCGCCTCTGTCAAGAAAGCTGCTAAGACCACAGAGAAAGTGGAGATCAGAGTAAGAATCTGTGTTCTGAGACTTGCTTGAACACAAAGTTGGTTTTTTTGAGCAGGGTCATTTTTGTGGAGTTATTGATATTTATATTTGGAGACTTGCATATTCTGCTTATTGTATTTTCTTTTCTATTAATTGTTCCTTTGTGCTTGTTATGCAGAAACCAAGCTCCAGAGTTAATTATGATGCTCTGAAACTCCTAGAAAATGAGTCGGTAAGTATTTTGCTAAGTGTCCTATGGTTGGCATTGCACTCGTTCTTCCATTTCCTGTAGCTTGACCTTAAATGGGTTCTGTATTACACTACAAATACTGTTAAATTTATAGAGCTTTTAGGTACCTAGAATATACACACAGAGCACAGATGAATCTTAAAAATTGTCTCTGTACATATTATAATAGATTTACTTTTTCAAGGATATATCATGTTTACATGCATAATCTTTGCAGGATCAAGATCTTGAAACAGCTCAGACAGTTCCCCGGAGTTCTTATGATGGAGCAAGTCAGGGCTTAGAAGCTGATGAGGGCAATTACAATGAGGATGAACATGATACTGGTTACATCAAAGATGACGAAACCTTTGATGATCCCTATGGTGATTACAGATATGGTGATGGGCATACTGACTATGAATATTTTGATTTTTGAAAAACATTATTTTTGTACGAGGAAACTTTGCGTGGAAAACAGGCAATGGTGACCAAGAGGCTCACTTTGTTCTTGTTAGTTTTGAGGGGTAGAGCATGTTAGATTAGAATGACAGCAGAATATGCAGTTTACACCGTTTGCAGCTATGATTTCAGTATATATTGTATGGGAATTTGTGTACTGCTAATCGATTAAAGCTGATACATAAAGTTTGACGACAAATCGTAAAATAATTTGTGCAACGGGTTTGCAATGGAGGTGAAAAACTCTCCTCCTCGCAAGGAAAAATCCCCTCCGCGTGTAATCATAAAAATAATATATGCAACGGGAGCAATTGTTTCATCAAAATCAATTCCTTGCGCCTGTGTATACCATTGCGAAACTATGCGTCATTTGTTCCTAGTGATATTACTAATTTCATCAGTTTTATTAGTTTTATTTTTAAAGATTCATTTGGCCCCTATCACATTACAAGATGTTGGTTCAGGTATTAATTCCCACACGTTATTTTTAGTGAATTGTTCTAACTTCTCTTGCATGGCTTGTATCCAACATTCATCTTCAAGGCTTCTTCCGCATTCTTGGGTTCTACTAAAGATGCATAACAGGCTAAATAATAGATTCCTATCATTTTTCTAAAATTCGATTTGACACCGTGAGTTTTTATCTCATCTAGCCCACCAATAACCTGTTTAGAAGGATTATCTTTTTGAATCTTGACAAGTGGATCCGCGTGGAGACTGAGGAATATTTCATAATAGAGTTGGTACATAATTTGAGGACTTTCACCCCCATCATCTAAAGTCATTTCTTCCCTTTTAATCTCAATAGGAGCCACGCCAGTGTTCTGTTTTTTCTTGAAAGGAATCAGAATCAATAGAAGTGAGATCAACATAATTGGATGAACTATCATTCGAAGACACCTCATCAAAAGTGACATTCAGAATTTGAATGCAGTGTGAGTACTGGTATTATACACTCTGTAAACACGATTGTTATTTGAATACCCAAGAAAAAAACTAGTGTCACTCTTAGCATCAAACTTTCCAAGTTGCTCACGATCATTATAAACGTAACAGTTGCAACCAAACATATGCACATGACTGAAATTAGGCGATTTATCTCTCCAGAGCTCATAAGGTTTAACTCAATACCTCGTCGAATATACAATCAGTTGATGAGCAACCAACGAAGCGACATCACATTGAGAAATGCCATAGGTACATAACATTGTACATAAGGGTGTATATAACACTCACATTGTGTAGGGTCTACCAAAAATAAAAAATTCAAGTGGACTCCACTCCATGTGAGTGTTATGTATACTTTTATGTATATTTATTATGTACTTGTAGCATTTTCCCTTCACAATTAGATTTTTCTCGAATAAATTACACCCAGGTGGATCGAGAGAAATCATCAACCCACACTAAAATGTGCTTCTCGCCATTATAACTCCCTACCTGTATCGCTCCCAGTAGTTTCATATACAGTAGTTCTAGGACTTGTTTGGAAGTGATCTACTTCACAATCTTGTGTCATGCACGTGTTTGTTTTCCCATTTGACAAGGTCCACATACATGATGTGCTTTCTTTGAGAGTTTTGGTACTCCTCGAACGACTCCTACATTACAAAAGTTTATTAATTGAGAATAGTCAATATGACCTAGACGTTGATGTCAGTGTCATTAGTGAGTGCTTGGTGAAACTTTGAACCAACATCAACTAGATAGCAGTTGTAAGCCGACCGTGAGCATGCAACGACACAAACATCATTATTATCTCATATCGTGCACTCAGTCAAATAAAAGTTCACATTGTCCTTCATCACACAATTGACTCACACTCAATAAATTGGCTTTCAAATTTTCAACTAACAGAATATCCTTTAGTTTAGTCAGTAAATCAAATAATAGGAATTAAGAATATTACATCATACTCTTCCAGCCCTGTCAACTGATCCCGGTAGGCGACCAATGTATTGGCTATGTTGGACCTCTTTTTCGGTCCCACCCACCTTAAAAATCAGAGAAAAAAAAAGTTTGTAATCACAAAATTTGATAATGAAAATAATGTACGGATTAAATAAAAATAAAGGTTATTACCTTGCTCCCAATGGACAATCAGGCAGAGTGTCAAACCTACTGGTCTTGACTCCTGGGCGAATACGAGGGATATGCTCTCATGCCCAAACCTACACAAATGGACATTAGTTTTGTTATTAGGTATTATTCGAAGTAAGAAAAAATAAAATATTAAATATTCAAATAACAATTAAATAAATTTACCTGGAACAATTGAACGCAGTTCTTCATCCACTTCTCCTTGGCCTTGTATGAGGTTGACAACGCTCTGTATACTCCGGCCAGGAGCGCTGAACCCCAGCTGTACCCCTTAACAGCATCTATGTCCTGCATCAGGTCGAGCCAGTAAAGTGGGACGCCATTCGCCCGCTGGTCGGGGAAGATGAATGACCCAATGCAACAGAAGATAAGGACCCTCGCCCTCTGCTCGTACACGATGTCCGGTTGTCCTTCTTGCAACGCACGGTTGCATTCCTCCTCTAACCCGCCATCATTCAGATACTGGCCTCTTATGTCCCAAGACTTTGGATCTTGGGCTGCTTGCTCTTTTTCGGTGGTGGGAGGATCCTGAGAGTGGTTTTTCCATATTAAAAACGATAAAATTGAGTTGACATATATTTAAACAAAATTCTATTAAAAAATATACCTGAACATAGGGCTCGTACCCTAGCAAGTCCTTGCACCTCTCTCGCCACTGTAGGGGTGATAAATCTCTAGTCACTCCCACAACAGCCGCTCCAATGATTGGCAGACTGAACAGGACTTGTACATCCTGGAGCGTGATGGTGGCCTCGCCGAAATCAAAATGGAAGGTATTCGTCTCTGGGCGCCACCTCTCCACGAGAGCAGTAATGAGGCTGTTGTCGGCTTGGACTCGACCCATTCGAAATAAGAGTCCGAAACCAGTCCGGTCGATGACCTCCCAAACCGACCGTGGCTGGCTTGACAAAGCCGCCTAGAACTGACTATCAAAACGGCAGTTTGTGAGCGCCGTGTCACGAGCTCCCGGCGCATTATCAAATACCGCCTGCGACCGGTGGCGGTACTGGAGATATAGAAGAGTGCCATCCCTCGGACCGGGATGGACACTGTACTGCTGAGGCTGTAAGGAGGACGATGAATCCATTTATCTACAAACAATAAAAAAAAAATATTAGGATTAAGGTTATTTATTAGAAAATATTGCTCAAGAGTCCAACATGAACATATATGTATATAACTTGCAACTCAAAGGATTTAATTCAACTCAATTAAATCCCAATTTCATTCTCAACTCAATATATCAAATAATCGGCTCAATATAACTCGCAATTCAACTCAATTTAACTCGCAACTCAACTCAATTTAATTCAACTCAATTAAATTCCATTTTAGCTTCTTCCGTAATAAACTAATCGACTCGAAAGAATGGAAATTGAACGGCCTCAGGTCTTGGCTACACTCGCGAAACACCTAATTCTAATCGAGTCCACAATTTCACAGTTCGAAGTTCAATTTGTAGTCCTAATTCCGAAAAATCGAACTTCACACAATACTTCACACACTAGTTCACACAATAGTACACACAATAGTTCACAATTTCACAATTTCACATTTTCAACAACATTAGAGTTTCGAGTCCTAATTTGAAGTTCTAAATCGAAACCCTAACGTCCTAATCAACCCCTAAATCGAAACACCTAATTCTAATCAACCCTAACACTCTAAAACATCAAATTTTAATGAAACCCTAACTTAAAAACGTATTATGAAAATTCGTATTTATTGAAAAAATTGAAAAAATTTTAGGCAATTTACCTAATTGACGAGTTCGATTTGCAGTTGAGGTGGTGGTGCGGCGGCGGTGGCGCGGCTTGCGGTGGGCGAACCCGGGTTCGAGTGAGTCCGTTATCTCTGGGGGCACCTCGTTACCATTGAGCCGCGCTAGGCTATCGCTGAAAATTTTGCGCTACATTTATTCTTATCCTTCAACATCAAGATTTTTTATACTATATAGTATTTATAATATATTGTATATACATATATATTATAATTTAACATATAGTATATATTATTTATAGTATATAGTCTATAACATATAGTATATATTATATAATATATAGTATATAGTCTATAACATATAGTATATATTATATAATATATAGTTTATAACATATAACATATAGGGTGTGATTGGTTGGAGTGATAAGGAGGGATATCACTCAATTTCTTAAGCATTAAGTGCTTTTAATGTGTTTGGTTCAACTACCTGTGGCCCTTGAAATTGACGAGGCCCGGTTTCAGATATAAAACAATTTGGTATAACACATCACATGGGGTTGGCAGGATACAATTTCCCATGAAAAAGCCTTGGTTGGCAGAAAGACTACATTGCCCTCATATAAAAAATCAAAACCTAGAAACCGATATGAGCTCTGCCATTTATATCTCTACAAACCCTCAGCTCCGCTGCTCCTCCACGACGTGAAGGTACGCGAGCTGAACGTTTGCTATTTTTTTTCGATAAATCGTTGAATGACAGTTCGTTTTTTGATAGATCTCATGTTTGTGTTACTTTGTGTCGTCTTTTCGATTTCACTTCGTTGAATTTCGCTGACTTTCGGTCCTTTCGCCCAATTTTTGAACCAGCACTTACTGAAGCCGATAATTGACGTCTCGTTGGTGTCGGGTTACTTCCCAGGGTAAAGTGTACGTATTGGTTCTATGTCCATTTTGTTCGAATAGTATGTTTCATTTCCTTCGTTTTTGTGTGCTATTTGTCTGGACTTTTTCATATCGCTGATTATTACTCCAATTGCTTGCATTTTTGTAGATATTTTTTTGATCTCTATACAACATGTTTTGTTGTCTATACTGTAATTTGCTACAACAATGTAGAAGAACGTAGAACGAAAATTTTTATGCTGTATTTAAATTTGAATAATTGCAGTTTCCCAATCAAACATAATGCCAGGGATTTCAAGGCGCAGGGCAGAAATTTTTTTACTAATTGAAGAGATAATGCTTCAAATTTGTGTAGTAATAGCTGTTGTTACTACACATATTGGAGATAATTGTAGTAGTGTTAGGGAGCAGATAAGAAATAATGTAAGATACGTGATGGCTGAGAGAATACCGAGACAAGTAGATCACCTCACCGCTTTGGTTGGACTCAGTGATTCTGATTGTTTGAACAACTTACGAATGACCTGCGATGTGTTCAATAGATTATGTTATTTGTTAAGACATGGTGTTGGTCTCAAGGATTCAAAATACGTGTCCGTTTCAGAAAAGGTTGTTATTTTCTTGTCTTTTATTGCACACCATAAAAAAATGCGTGTGGTTAAGTTTGATTTTAAAAGGTCGGGACACACGGTTAGTATTTATGTCAATGAAGTCCTAAATGCGGTTCTGCGACTGCATAACACACTTCTTGTGAAGCCGGAACCAGTTGAAGAAAACTCTGTCGACCCCAGGTGGAAGTGGTTTAAGGTATTACTTAAGTACAATCTAAACACTGTATATTATTTACACAATGATTTTAATTACGTAAGTTTATTTTGTTTTGAAACTAAGCCTTCAAATTCGATTATTGTAATAACAATATTTTTTTTTCCTTATGTGTTCTGTGGCATGTATATAAGGTTGTCTGGGTGCATTGGATGGCACTCACATACCAGTACTTGTCCCTTTGGTGGACCAATCCAGATACAGGAATCGAAAGGGTGAAGTGGCGGTTAATGTTTTAGGTGTGTGTGATCGTGATGCAGCAACGTGGTAGACGAAAGGAATATAAGAGAAAACTCAAGAGTTCTTAATTTTATTCAATGTTCATCGATCAAACTTCATAAGAGAGGGACAATATATAGAGTCCTATGAAAGAGAATCCTAATTCTAATTATCTTGTGCAACAAGATAATTATCTTATTTATTCCTAAATAATAAAACACTCCTAAGGAAATAAAATATCTCTTACTAAATAATAATAGGAAATATAATATGTAGAATAATCTAGATGCGTAGACGGTCGAATTTGTCGAGAAAGGCTAGGGCGGTCTCGTCTTCATCATCCTCCCCCGGTTGGGAAGGATTCGGCCTCGAATCCGAATGGGTCTCGTCGTCCTCCGAGTTGTCCCCCGCAAAGGGAACCAGATGCTTGACGTTAAAAACGTCATGTGTGCGAATATGGGAAGGAAGCCGCAAACGATAAGCATTTGGATTAATCTTCTCAATCACCTCGACCGGTCCTATCTTCCTTGCCGACAACTTGCTGTACTCATGGCTCGTGAATCGGTCCTTAGTCAATACCGCCCAAACATAGTCGCCCACGTCAAATTCCACGTGGCGCCGTCGCAAATCCGCCGCCGCTTATATGCGGCCGTCGATGCCTCGAGCTGGTCCCGGGCCAGCGCATGCGTGGCCTGTAAATCGGAAATGAGCTCGGCGGCGCGCCTATCGCCGTCCCCATGCTGAGGCAAAGAGATCAAATCAGAAGGCCCACGGGGACTGACAGCATACACCACCTGAAAAGGAGAAAAACCCGTAGAACGATTGACGGCAGAGTTGTGAGCAAACTCAGCCTGTGCTAACCGCTGATCCCATGTGCGTACATTGTCTCCCACTAAGCAACGCAGCAGATTACCCAATGAACGGTTAACCACCTCCGTCTGGCCGTCAGTCTGCGGGTGATATGCGCTGCTGAAATCGAGCCGGGTATTGGCCATACGCCACAAGCTTCTCCAGAAATGGCTCAAAAAACGCGTATCACGATCGGACACAATCGAAGAAGGCAACCCATGCAAGCGATAAACCTCACGGAAGAAGAGGAGAGCCACGTGAACAGCATCCGAAGTCCGCTTGCACGGAATGAAATGGACCATCTTCGAGAAGCGATCCACTACGACAAAAATAGAATCCACCTGACGCTGTGTGCGTGGTAACCCCAAGACGAAATCCATGCTGATAGAATGCCAAGGGCGGGACGGGATCGGAAGCGGTCTATATAACCCAGCATTATTCGCCACACCCTTGGACACCTGGCACACCCGACAACGAGCCACATAACGAGAGACATCACGGCGAAGACTAGGCCAAAAATACGAGCGGCTCACCAGCTCGACCGAACGATCCCGGCCCACATGGCCCGCGCCATGGAGGTCGCCAATGAGCTTCAGCCGAAGGCTGACATCAGGAATGCACAAACGAACTCCACGAAAAAGGAACCCATCTGACAAAGTGTAGTCCGGAATGGGACCGTCGCGCAAGGAACGAAGAATCGGGCCAAAAAATGGATCATCGGCATAAGCCTCGCGCAATACATCAAAGCCCACCACCGAGACACGCATGTCCGTCAGAAGAAGGGCCCGACGACTCAATGCATCAGCAACCCGATTAGATGACCCAGAACGATGACGGAGCACAAAAGTGAACTGCTGCAAGAAGGCAGCCCACGAGGCATGGCGGGAAGAGATATGATCCTGCGAAGCAAGGTGACGCAATGCCTCATGGTCGGAGTAAAGCACGAACTCACGATGGAACAAATAGTGGCGCCAATGTCGGACCGCACGTACGATCGCATAAAACTCCACATCGTAGGTGCTGTAACGACTACGAGGTCCCGAAAGCTTCTCACTGAAAAAGGAAACCGGGCGACCATCCTGACTGAGAACAGCCCCAATCCCGACCTTCGAAGCGTCACAAGACAACTCAAAAGGCCGACCAAAATCCGGGAGAACCAAAACGGGCGCAGACGTGAGCTTCTCCTTAATCACGTCAAAAGCCGTCGCGGCCGCCGGGGTCCATGTAAACACCTTCCCCGTAAGGCAATCCGTGATTGGCGCGACGATGGAGCTGAAGTGAGAGATGAACCGACGATAAAACGACGCCAGTCCATGAAAGCTACGCGCCTCCGTGAACGTCGTCGGTGTAGGCCACTCACGAATCGCCGAGACCTTCGACTCATCGACCCGAATACCATCGCCCGAGATGAAGAACCCCAAAAAAAGCACCGACTCCACCAAGAAGGAGCACTTCTTCGGCGCAGCAAAGAAGGACTCAGCCCGAAGAATACATAAAACAGCCCGAACATGCTCCAAGTGCTCCTCCAGTGTCCGACTATAAATGAGAATATCGTCGAAATAAACGACGACGCATGTGCCAATGAGATCACGAAGGGCCTGGTTCATCACGCGCATGAAAGTACTGGGCGCGTTAGAAAGGCCGAAGGGCATCACCAGCCACTCAAAAAGACCCTCACGGATTTTGAAGGCCGTCTTCCACTCGTCGCCGGGACGGATACGAATCTGATGATACCCGCTACGAAGATCGAGCTTCGTGAAAATAGTAGCCCCATGAAGCTGGTCCAGCAAATCATCTAAGCGAGGAATCGGGAAACGATAACGTACCGTAATTTTATTAATAGCCCGACTGTCCACACACATACGCCAAGCCCCCTCCTTCTTGGGGATCAATAAAGCTGGAACCGCACAAGGACTCATGCTCCTGCGTACGACTCCACGTTGAAGGAGCTCCTCTACCTGTCGACGCAACTCCTCATGTTCCATTGGACTCATCCGGTAGTGTGGTCGGTTGGGCAACGACGCGCCCGGTACCAGATCGATATGGTGCTGGATATCCCGAAGCGGGGGCAGCCCAACTGGCAGCTCATCCGGGAACACATCAGCAAACTCCTCCAATAAAGGTCGAACGGCGTGAGGCGGCTCACGGTCCTGTAGCACATCCGTGGCTAACAACAATAGGATCGTGGGCTCGGACCGCATCTCTGCCTCGAACGCCGAGCGGGAAAGAAAAAGCACCGGTGAAGAAGACGGGCCAATCGAAGGGCTCGCCGCCGGACGCGCCGGTCCCGGATGTAAGACTATACGAACCCCGCCAAACATGAAGCTATAGGTATTAAGACGACCGTCATGCGTGGCAGCCCGATCGTACTGCCAAGGTCGACCCAAAAGCAAGTGACATGCGTCCATCGGGACCACGTCACACCAAATCTCATCCCGATACTTAGGTCCAATCGAGAAAGACACCAAAGCACGCCTATCAACAGTGACTGCGTTATTCTTCTGAATCCAAGCAAGAGAATAGGGACTAGGGTGAGCAACACTCGGTAAGTGAAGTTTATCCACGGCCACCTGGGAAATCACGTTCTCGCATGAGCCGGAATCAATGATGAAACGGCACACACGATCACCAACCGTACACGTGGACTCAAAAATCTGATGCCGGCCCGCAACCTCCTCATCGAGCACCTTAGGGGCCAAACATGAACGCCGAATAACGAGACTATGACCCACATCCCCCGTAAGATGCTCCTCCACAACCTCCGGCTCCTCGTCAAAAATGGGAGGCCCGTCATAAATGTCGCCCTCCTCCGTATATAAAGCACGGGACGTGGAACCACGAGGGCATTCGGACTGCCGGTGACCCAATTCGCCGCAGCCAAAGCATCGAAGCCCGCCGGTGGGACGAGCCGCCGGTCGCTGAACGCCGTTGCCCGGACCCGCCGAATGTGCTGCGCCGCGACCCATGGCGGGGACCACCGCTGATGACCCCGCCTGCCCGGTGCCAGCCCCACGACCGCCGCCAGCCGAAACGCCATTCACAAATCCCGAGCCCCGACGGGCCTGCTGCTGTTCAATGATCAGGGCCCGCTGATGGGCGTCCGAGACAGAATCCGGCATAAATAAATTCAGAACATCCTGATATGATACACGTAATCCCCCGATATATTTGGAAATCAGCTGGTCCTCCGTTTCACGTGCATCAATCCGGGTCAGGAGACGATAAAACTCCTCCGTGTATTCGTTAACAGATCTAGGCCCCTGACGTAAATTTTGAAATTTTTGGTAAAGAGTACGCGTGAAATTAAACGGGAGAAACTCACGCTCCATATGTTTCCGGAACTTGGCCCAAGAAGTGATCTGAGGCTTGCCCATGCGATGCCGCCGACCCTTAAGTTGATTATACCACGCAGCCGCGTGGTCACGTAACCTGGTAGCGATAAATGCAACACGACGATCCTCCGGCACCTCCTTGAAATCTAAGATCGACTCAACCGCAGCGATCCAGTCGAGAAACCCGCTGGCGTCGAGCCCGCCCGAGAACTCTGGCACCTCCACCCGGAAACCCGCCTCCCAGCGACTGTCACCACCCCCCCGGCGGTGGCCGTTGAGATCGGCGTCCTCCTCAGGCCCGTAGAGATCGGACCGCTCGCCAACAGAAGCATCCCGCCGCCTCCTCGGACCGCCGAAAGGGTTGACGTCCGAGGCGGTACGACCGCTGTCCGTACTCCGGCCGCGCGACGAGCGTGGGGACGGCGAACGGGGAAACCCGAACGGCCCCCTCCCACCACGGCCGCCGCGTGTTCCGCCGCGATTACCCCGGCCGCGGGCATCGCGTCTCGTGTCCTCGTCCGCCATCAAGTGGCGCATGGCATGTCGGATTTCCTCGATCCCCTCAGCAAGACCTTCGACACGGCGATCCACCCGGTCGATTTGGAACCCTAGATCGTCGGTTCGACGATCCAAATCTTCGAGATGGGCATCCCGTCTATCGTTGTCTCGTTTTGGCGGCATCTTGAATCGTCCCGACAGCTGATACCAACTGATGCAGCAACGTGGTAGACGAAAGGAATATAAGAGAAAACTCAAGAGTTCTTAATTTTATTCAATGTTCATCGATCAAACTTCATAAGAGAGGGACAATATATAGAGTCCTATGAAAGAGAATCCTAATTCTAATTATCTTGTGCAACAAGATAATTATCTTATTTATTCCTAAATAATAAAACACTCCTAAGGAAATAAAATATCTCTTACTAAATAATAATAGGAAATATAATATGTAGAATAATCTAGATGCGTAGACGGTCGAATTTGTCGAGAAAGGCTAGGGCAGTCTCGTCTTCATCAGATCGCAATTTAAACTTTATATATGTGTTATGTGGATGGGAAGGTTCAGCAGCAGATTGTCGGGTGCTCCGTGATGCTGTCAGTAGGCCAAATGGATTAAGGATTCCCCAAGGTATTCATTTATGTTGTGTGCATTTGACTATATAAAAATATCCCTACCATTGTTAGTAATATTTATGCACATAAATTTTTTTATTAGCACATGCTATGGCTACAGGGTATTATTATCTGTGTGACAATGGATACACAAATGGAGAAGGATTTTTAACACCGTATAAAGGAGTCCGTTACCATTTGAAAGAATGGCAACATGGTAGTGGTATACCTCAGACGAGCGAGGAGTTTTTCAACATGACCCACTCTAAGGCACGAAATGTTATTGAAAGGAGTTTTGGAATATTAAAGAAAAGATGGGCCATCCTCCATAGTCAGAGTTTTTACAGTATTAAGATACAAAACAGGTTGATCATGGCTTGTGTGTTGCTGCATAATTTCATCCGGAGAGAGATGACTGTTGACCCAATGGAAGTAGGTGAAGACGAAGACGAATCCGATGGGAGTGATGACAATGTTGATACTGTTTTCATTGACACTGTGGAGACTTCTGAAGCGTGGTCTCAAATGCGAGACCAAATGGCACAGTCAATGTTCAATGAATGGAGATGTATTTAGAATTATTAATTAGCCTACGCTTGTATTGTACTGTTGACTATGTTCTTCCCTCTACTTGATATACTTTTTCAAACCTGAGTGGGTTGTTTGTGTTGGGTTCGATAGTACCGTACGGGCTTTAAGCAGCGGAATTTAAAATTTTTCAAAGTAAGTATTTATCGAATAAATACAACACCCGTACATACTAATTGCGAATTAACTGATCGTTATCTTTAAAAAACATGCATCACATACAAATTTTGATTTGTTATAATAAAGTAAATACAAATACAAATAAATAGTATTTACCGAGTAGTTCTTGAACTCCTTCAATTTAACCGAAGTGGATTGTGGGAATCGGTTCCCGGTTTGTAACGTCAACAGATTGAGGTTACTCGCTTGAGGAATCCAAGTGTCTTCCCTCTAATCGTATCCACCCTATGAAGCCCGGTTCCGACTACCTTCCTTCGCTAGTAGGAATGTCTCGGTTTTCTCGTATAGGAATATATATATATATATATATATATAATTTGGGAATTTCCAAGAACACTTTCTTGAAATATATGAAGAACACTTTCTTCTCTCTTTGAATTTCTCACAAAATCACTTAGCATAATTTGCAAACATTTTGCATCTATTTATACTAAACATTTTAGCATAAAATAATCAATATTTAGTAATATTAAATAAAATCTGATTTTATTTAAAAATCATATTACTAACTATTGACTTTATATATAATAAACAATGTTAAGTAGTTCAAACAACCATCTAACCACCATTTATTATATTCATTTTATTATTTTAATCCTTAAATCATATTTAAAGATAAAAATAATAATATAATAATAAATCTTGAGAATCTATTCCAAGACTTTATTATTATATTCATTTCCCAATTTTCATCCATATTATAATAATCATATTATTATTATTTTGGATTTGAAATTTAAAATCCTATTTTAAAATTCAACTTTATTAATTTAGTAATTACTTTAATTACTAAAGTAATATCCAAAATGTAATTAATCAATCTTATTGATTAATATATTCCTTTAATTGACATCTAATCAAATTAGATATTTATCAATTAATTCTAACCATTAGAAATACAATCTTTACCTTTGTTCATAATTAGTGTGACCTTTTAGGTTCACTATTAATACTAGTAGTGGGTTTACAACACTTTGTAATTTGAGTTAAATCTTATTAACTCTTATTCAAGAATTAACCCCTTAATTCATGAACCCACATATCATGGTAACACCTAGCAAGTATCATGAATCTAGTATTAAGTGAATAGCGAGTAAACCTATTCCGATTACAACTCCATACATGTAAAATCCTTTCGACATCTAATTTCCCGATTAAGTCTTGGGTATGATTTTGTCGAAACCCAAATTGACTTAATAACTATGATTCTATTTCATGTTTATTAACCCGGTTATGAATCACTATTCATCTCTGCCTTGGCCAAGGACTTTGGATTAATAACTATGAAACACATAGGAAATTCACTTATCTTCATAAGTGTCGAATCCTTTATTGGCCACTAACAAACTTCCATACATATTAACATAATACCCAACTTATCCCTTTAAACGATAGTGCTAGCTACCAAAAGGATAAATCAAAGTAGAATGTAATATGCACAAAGTTACCATTGTGCCTCAAGTCTTAGGATTAGTCATGTACTATTGTAACATGAAAATTCTTATTCGACTGAATAAATTCTTCATTAAGAATTTTCATACGGTCATGTTCAGTGAACTTGTTCTCTAACAAGCACCCACATAAATGTACTTACGTCTTACGCTAATGTTGATGGAATGCAACATTCTTGTCCAACAAGCATACAAACTATGTGCAAGTCTTTTATGGATTATTCGATATCCCATCTCGAAACATCCATCGACTTGGAACTGTATTTAAGATCACGGCTTTCAAGGTATGTTCCATGATCACCATCTCTATGCGCAACCATACCTTATAACCATAAGTGATCTAGGGATTTTATCTTAAGTGCAATTATAAGATAAATGCTTTCTCTTAAGATAAAGAAATGCCTTATTCATAATATAATTCCAATAGACTGTATTTACAAGTAGAATACGTCCAATTAGATTGAAACGCCGGGTACCCTACTCTAACAGTTTGTTGTTAATGAGATTGTTTGGTTTTTACAGTTAAATGACCCCTATGCCATAACTTTATTCATTTTCCTACTTTTTGAATACATCAGCTCAACAAAATGGAACGGACAGATCAGAACATTCGCAATACTCGGAGGCGCAGAGCTGACAAAGGCAGGAGAAGTTGGAGTAAGCACGAGGAGGAAATTCTTATTGTTGCATTGAAAGAGGTTGTTGCAAATGGTTGGAAGTCAGAAAATGGCTTCAAAACAGGGTTTCTACAGGTTTTAGAGCAAGAGTTGGCTAAAAAATTACCAGGTACCGATTTGAAAGGACTTCCCCACATCAACTCCAAGATCCATGTCTGGAAGAAGGATTACAGTAGCCTCCTGTTCATGCTCTCTAGGACGGGCATGGGATGGAATGACTCGACTAAAATGGTTGAAGCAAGTGATGAGGCATGGGCATCATGTGTAAAGGTATGCTCTTGTATGATAGCATATTTATGTGTCAATGAAATGTGTTTATCATACATTTTTTATGAAACAACCAAGTTTTGATGTCAACTTATATATTTCTGAAAAAGGTTGATCCAAATGCTCGATTAATGAGGTATAAGAGCTGGCCGTACTATCCCGATTGGGTAAATATCTTTGGGAAAGACAGGGCAACTGGGGAGCATGCGGAGGATATAGGCAATGCTGCAAGTCAACCATTTCATGATGCAACGGGTGTGTTACCTGATTTTGTTAAAGCGGAAGCGGAAGCAGATTTGGGTGGAGATGATCCTGACTGGATGACGTCGGAATCAGAAAGTCGTGCACAAGGTTCTACTTCTTCTAGGAAAAGTAAAGGATCAAAAAGAAAGTCCACACAAGCAAATGAAGATATGACCTCCGTGTTCCGCAACTTCTGCTCTGAGACTGGGGTACGTTTACGTGAGATTGCGCAGAAAATAGGTTACGAATATGATGTCTCTGCTGCTCGGAAAGAGGTGTATTATGAAGTGGGGAAAATCCTCGGCTTAAACATGCAAGAGAAGTTGGTGGTATGTAAGTTGCTTGTCTGAAATACTGAGGACTTGGAACTATTCTTCAGCTTACCGGACGATGCAAAAGCAGAATTTGCACGAATGAAGCTATCTGGTAGTATTTAGGGGCTACAATTCCGCTTCTTCACATGCGGTGTAATTTTTTTTTGTGGGTTGCAGCTACCTATATTTAAAACTGCTTATTTTGATCATATTTTGAACATGGTTGGTTTTGTTGGGCATAGCTTGATCATATTTTGATCGTAAGCAACAAACTTATCTATTGTCATTTTGTTATGTAGTTGCTTGTCATGGATATTTTTTTGGTTAAGGCATTATAATGGTCATTTTGTTATGTTTGCTTACTAAACTTCGACAATTCAATTTGCTTACTAAACTTCGACATGTTTAATTGTCGAAATCAGTTATTTGTTTCGATGAGACTTACCTATACGCATGTAACTGTGAGCATATGAAGTCAAATAGGACATGGATATGAAATACGAATATGACATAACTTGGTTTTCGGCCTGTATTCTTTTGGGCCTTTGGTCTGGGCCCCTTTCTCTTTAATAATGACAATTATTAATACCCAATCTCAAGTTTTAGTAGACAAGGCCCAACACTACTATTAATTAAGCCCTAAAATCAAGCTTTATGAACAAATAAAATGAGGTTTTAGTTGTGACGACCAAATAATCAAATCACGCAGCCCTCTCAGATACTCGTCTCCCACTCTCACGGAGGTATCTGCACGACCGGCGGCAGGCGCTCGCTTCTTCACCAGACTCCAGTCAGATCTGACTCTTTCACTCTCTTCCTGTTTTCTTTTCTATTTCGATTTCTTTCCTAATAATAACCCTAATTTTGTATTCTGCTTAATTTTTAGGGAATTTATATGTGGGTTGTTCGTTACTGTGCGTTTTTTGCATGTACACTATTGGTAACATCTGTTATTTCGAGGGTTGATCTTTCATTTCGCTTGTTCATCAGTGTGCGTGTTTTGCATGTACACTATTGCTTCTGAAGTTGTGACATAAAATTAATCGGTTTGGGGAAAAAAGACAATCCTGTAAAGTTAATCTACTTTACCCGAAGATTGAAATTGCGTAAAAAACACATGTTGTGAATTGACTTTTGGTCTACACTGGAATGAGATGTTGTTTTGAATTCACAACTTATTTATTAGTTGTCTGGCTTGTACACAAATACAACGTGTTTTTCTTAGGTGTTCTGTCATGGCTGGCGACTGGACAAGATTTTTTAAGATCATTATTGACACACAAATGACCTCCCTGGTACGAGGTTCTTTCTCAATACCATAGCATGTTAGATTATAATTCGTAATAGGTTTTTCGGTGTTCATTATATTCATCACGGTTTTAAACTTACTTTACTTAGTCTCTCCCACCTGCAATTTGCGAATATCATGAGTCCGAGCTTCCAAAGAAATGTATAATCGAGACTAGAGAAGGACGTGAGTATGAAGTGATGATGAAAATGGTGGATAATGACCCGACCTTGGTTGATGGATGGGATACTTACATTCAACAAGAATACATTGAACTACATAACATTCTGTTTTTCAAACGAAAGAGCAAGTTCCGTTTTGACGTTATGGTGACGGACAAAACAGGGTTAGAGAGACCGCCAATACACCACTTTTGTTTGGACATAAAAAAATCTCACATTGAGCGGGCTCGCTTGGTAAGTTTACACTTGAGCTGAAGTTTTTATTTATTCAAATAAATACTATTTCATATATATTATTCATCCAATAACTTGCAATGAAACAAGCAGCCAATTCCAATGCCGTTTTGGAGAGACCACATCAAGGATAACTATGACAACTACACTACGGCGGTCCTCATCTTCGATAATAAGGTTTATGAAGTGGATGTAATTCATGGCAATGGGAAGAAATTGTTGCAATACCGTGGAGCTCGTAAGTTTGTGACTGACAGTGGTATTGTCGTTGGTTCTTCATGCATGTTCACACATGTCGGACCTCACAACCAGGATGATGTGATCACGTTCAGGGTTAAGATTTAAGAAAATTGTAACAGTTGCTTCAATTTAGGCCATCACAAGCTTATGTTCTTTTTGTTCTTCTCGTGGGTGGTCTGTTTATTGAAGTGTAATTCTGCTAGATACATTATCCATTATCCTTTTGTTTGGCTGGTAGCGTACATTTTTGTAAGTTCAAAAAAGATGATTAAAAGATGTAGGAATCTTCTGAATGTTGTGGTCGGAGACTTCTCATATTGACTTAATTAATTCAAGTTGTGTGGCTCTTCTTTGCTTTTAATTCAAGTTGTAATGGGAAACACAATGTAACACATGACCAATGCAAGATATAACTTTATAAAAGAACATGCACGCACAACACATTGACAAAGCAAACATACACAAACTGATGACACTAAAATTATGCTTCATTATTAAGTACTTAAATCATAATCCACAGAACACAACATAAGAGAAAAAGGATTTCAACAAAGCAGAACAACAACGACACTACAAAGAAACATTCGATACTTGTACAGTTGTACCGACTCGACACAGAATGCATGGAATAACGACCTAACTGTTAGGGGAGCGTGGCTCATGGACCCTACAAGAGCGAAGCATGAATACAAAGGACATTTGAAATTACTCTCATCACTTGTTAGGGGTAGAGCTGGAAGCTACGGATGAGTGTATGTTCTCCCCGTCAGTTGGCTTACTTGAGTAATTGTATGTGGCCCAATGCTTGTTCATCTTACTCATTATCTCTTCGGTGGACGACAAAATGGATGGCGGGTTTTCTGGATCAAGAGCCGAGGTCACACTGATACTCTCCGAGCCGTACCAAGCTACCTCATTCCAAAATGAGTTGTTGGTGTTGGTGGAGTCATTTTCATGAACGATTTCCCATCCATCCCTCGCATCATGAACATTGTCGTCACCGTTTGCGGCTTGCTCATTGTGAATTACTACAACATCATCGTCATCATCTGGTCCATCATCTTGTGTTAGCACGTCGCTCAAGTTGATAACTTCATGGACAGAGTCATCGCTAATGGTGTCGTCACCCTCGTGGAACAAAGCTTTGAGACCATCGTAAGCACTCTCGCCTTCTCTCATGTAGGCCATTGCAAGCTTCTTCTCCTACCAATTCATTGATAAATGAGTAAATAAACTTACTAGAAAAGATTAATATACAAAATAACATGCATGATGAACAAAGCCATTTAAACAAAATACCCGGACAATATATTCCCATAGGTCTTGGGAAGTAGAAACAGAGTGATTAAATGGGTTGTACACCACGCCAGAGAGGTGGATCATCCAGTGGAATACATTGTAACGCTTGCGCAGCTTCTTCACGCGATCAATAGCATCTGAGTAGGTGAAGTTTGTTCCCATGGCACTGTTAAGATCAGTGAGGGCACAAAAGATGGCGTGAAAGTTTTGTTGTCTGGAATCGAAGTTGCCTTCCCTCTTTTGCTCGACAAGGTACTGGATGAACGTGTTGTCAACGGACTTTGTCCACTTCTTAGTATAAAACACTTTGGACTGACCCATTGCACCCTTGGGTCCCTTGTTACTGCTACGTTTTCCACGAAGGGAGGAAAACATCTTTTTTTAGTCTTTTTCGATTTGTATTTTTTATGGTTTGTGGCTAGATTGTTAAGTAACGCTTTTCACCTTTTATAAGAAAAAAACTGAATGCTTTGCGGACGTTATTAGGGGCTGCCAAGATTCTCTGTATGATATGATATAAGATTCCATAAGGAAATTGTTATTGGTTGTCCTATTTGATGTGTGGGAATATATTCTCTGCAAAGTACAAAGCATCATGCTTTTCCTCTTTTTTTAGGTTAACAAGACGGTAGAAAAGTGGGATACGAATCTAGTGGATTGACAACACCGTCAACTTGTTCAAATTAGAGGAGGCGAGATTCATAGGTTCTATTATAATAAAAGGTATGGACAATACATATCACCTAATATGTTCGGGTTGGTGAGCAGCTCTCTTGTATTAGGACATGTCTCAGGGCTCAACAACGAACCACGGCATTGAAAATTCTTCGCGGAGCAACACTGCTTTCGAAGGATGGAAACCGAAGTGTGGCCATTTAGAGGAGGCGGAATTGCTGACGTCCAACACCGATAAAAACCCATGTAGGCGCTATTACCGATGCAAAAAGCGATACGTAAGCCTCTTGAGTACGAAAAATCGTGTTCTTGGTTATAGTCCATATCAATATTGTATTTTATTTTTTTTCTTGCAGGTAGATGATTGTAAATTTTTCCAATGGTTTGATGAAGAGATGTCACCATTTCAGAAAAATTGTTATTTGAAGCTTAAGCGTGAAAAATCCTTGTTGGAGGAGCAAATGAGAAACAAGGACGAGATGATGCAAGGTGTAATGGAAAAACTAAAAAAGAAGAGAATGAAACTGAATGAATTACGAGCCAAACATAACGACCTTCAACAGCAACTTTTGTCATTTCATATCGGGGAAAGTAATAACAACAATGGTGTTAAGTGTGTGCTTGTGTGTTTGGTTTTAGTCGTACTTTCTGTTTTTTGGCTTTTGCATATTTAATGATATGTAATAACAGGAATGTTGTTAAGTGTGCTTGTGTGTTTGGGTTTAGTCTCACTTCTGGCTTTTCACTCATGTGGTTTGGTAGGTGTTGGAGTGCTTATTTTGGTGTTATAATTGAAGGCTTCTTTGCTTTGCTATGGGTGCTTTGCTATGGTTGTTAGTATAACCGAAGGCTTCGTTGCTTTGCTATGGTTGTGTATAACTGAAGGCTACGTTTGAAGGAAAAAAAAATAAACAAACAACCATATAGACAATGGGTTTCCCTTTTCACATTCTGTAAACCTTCAAACTCCATCAGACATAGTACAGACAATGCAATGCATTAAAACCCCCCAAAAAATAAAGACAAAGTAACACCAGGGGAAACATTTCACAAAACATGATTTCAAAACCAAAAGTTACCATTATCATGAATATCCAACTAAAAGTCTGTACATGAGACCCCCTATTAAAAAGCATGCATATCACCAACCTTAACTACTACATTCCATGTCCATTCTTCTTTGGAATGAATTTCAAAAACAAAAGAGAAAACACAAATCTAGGAGTAATAACTAGGTGTTTCTCTGAGAAACATCTTCCTTTTGATTTTAAACTTCGGCGTCTTCAGTGTAAACACAATCGGCGCAGCATTCTTCACATGGAACAATAGGTGCGCTGTTGCAAAGTGTTTCATGCCGTAGGTTCTGAAAAATCTACTTTCTTTGCTCTCCTGCAAAACACAGCACAAAGAACATTAAAGACCAATAACAAATGAATCTATCTGTAATAAGAAAAGTCTCAACAACGCCAAAAATACTTCACCTTTGTAATTGTTTTCCAGTAGAGTCCGTCCACATATGCTCTATCTTCGTCTGCCTTGTGATAGACACCAGGGTGTTGTTTCCACTCCACGAACAAGTTATATTGATCTTTAAATTTATGAACTCTTTCTTTCACCATGGGAATCGTGAAATTTTTCTTGAATTTATCAATTAAGTTTCCTGTTATTAGCCAAAGATACGTGTCAAACACCCCAATGTTGCTGACACATACATTATAAACTGCATGTTGGAGCTGTTCAAATAAGAATCCCTCCTCTTCCTCATTCCAACCGTCTGTTCTGAACAATTTTGAATGACCTCGTTGCGCGTCGGAGGTTTGTTGGCAGCCATTCTCAAAGTCTCCCTAAACCCTAAACCAAGGAAGTCCCAAAATTTGAGTGCTGAAAAGTCCCAAAATTTCATCGAGTTCAATTCAACAGTTATTTTCAGTGCACACTGGAATTGTAATTACACAGACAAAGAATACATAAAACCCACAAAATGGGGCTTTTCAGCAGTAGCTCCATCTTTCAAACAATGAGTCAAACACTTTGCATTCGTTGCATTCGCAACAGTCCAAACAACATAAATCAGAAAAATCAATTAGAAGAAAAGCGACGTTCTTAGGCAGTAATACAAAACGATCTATGCTTACGTTTGCATACGAATTTACAAGGTCCAACATTTAGAACTTTGAGAATTAAATAGGTAACAAATCATGAATACACAATAGAGTGGACTGAAATCAACAATTGAACATAGATAAGCTCACCTGAATGGGACTTGGTTGGTGCACAGACTTCTCTCCCGTCAATCGCCGGATGAGACGAAAAAGAATCGTGGGTATTGTCTGCCCTTCCTTGCAAAATGTACAACGCACAGTGTTGGGTATCCAAGGAACGCTGAAGAGAAAAAATCGACGAAGAAGGGTCGGAGGAGAAGGGTTTGTAATTCAGATCTGATCTCACTTTTTTTTTAATCGTTGTGTTTTTTTGGGCCAAGGGTAACATTGGAAATGTAAGGATTTTTTTTTGTTTACAAATGTTGAAAGTGGTCATTGGATGCCAACCAAATGGGTTAATAACATAATGAGGCCCTTATCAAACCACCTAATACACAAACCAAACAATTTACAAGATACAAATTATCACCTGGGGCCCGCCTTACTTGATTACATCAAGCCCAATCAATCACCCCAACCAATCAAGCCCATAGTATATAGTATATAGTATATACTATATACTATATAGCATATAAGATATAAGATATAAGATATAAAGTATAAACTATAAGATATAAATTATAAACTATAACATATAAGATATAAGATATAAAGTATAAGATATAAACTATAAACTATAAACTATAAGATATAAACTATAAAATATAAACTATAAACTATAAACTATAACATATAAGATATAAGATATAAAGTATAAGATATAAACTACAAACTATAAACTATAAGATATAAACTATAAACTATAAGATATAAACTATAAACTATAACATATAAGATATAAGATATAAACTATAAGATATAAACTATAAGATATAAACTATATAGTATATATTATATACTATATGTTATATACTATCTATTATATACTACATGTTATATACTATATATTATATACTATATGTTATATACTATATGTTATATACTATATGTTATACACTATATGTTATATACTATATATTTTATACTATATACTACATACTATATGTTATATACTATATGCTATATACTATATATAATATATACTATATGTTATATGTTATATACTATATAGTATATAAGATAAAAACTATACACTATAACATATATGTTATATAACCATTTAAAACCTGTTACAAATATTAAGAACAACCAACTATACCAAATACACAATCAAATCAACTCATTTACAGTCCAACATAACAAAAATATTTCATCCAAACATAGTCCAACAAATCAAAGTAAACAATAAAAAAAAATAGTCCAATATAAAAAAAATAAACACTAACAAATCTAGTTTCCCCACTCATCACGGAGTCTAGATCTATCAGTGCGAGGATGCGAGAACGGACAGTCATCCACAAAATGCTGTGGATTACCACATCTACTACACTGTCCTCTATCATTCCGGCGGCGTGCCCGACAATCCATTTACATGCGATGACGCTTCGTTTGCGCGCGATCGGGTCCAACCTTCGTGATGATCCTCTCCCAATGTGGTAGTAAGTTCCATCCGACCAGCGGCCATGTGTCCGGATCACCAATCGGAGCAAAACTCCAATTAAAAAATTGAGCCACCCAGTTCTCCGTCCAAAAGTGGGGATCGAACAAGAACTTTGGTTGAGCTTTTATTTCACGACACACAGCTATAGCATGAGAGCATGGTTTCCTGTGTGTCTGCCACTTCAGACAACTACAACGCATCCGGTCGTACGAAACCTTATACCCGTTTTTCCACATTTAATTATATTTATAAACAACTAAAAATTTTAATGAACCAAAATAAAAAAATAAAAATTATACAATAATAAATAAACCATATACCTTTTGTCCCCTCTACCATCAGCCCGTAAACCGGTTGTCACCTTGAACAGGGATCTCTCCGCGTTCGAACATCGCACCTTATGAGTTGCGGTCGTAGTCTCCAATTCGCAATAAGCAGCATAGTGGGCACTAGCAATGGCATTACTGCAACTCGTGGACTTGGTTTTGTTCCTGCTCAAACAAGTCCATAGTTTTCATGAATGTGGCGTGTACCAAAGCTCGGCAGGGCAAGAACCTAACACCTTTCAGGACGTTGTTGTAACTCTCGGACATGTTGGTAGTCAAAGTACCCCATCTACGTCCTCCGTCTCCAAACAGGGTCCACTTGTCCAGAGGAATTATGAACAGGTAATCGTATGTGTCCGGATTAAAATTCGAAAGCCGCGATCGAATCTGTTCAAATTTTTTCTCTGAAACCTGTGAACCCAACTCCCAACACCAATTTCGGATTTTGTTATTCCTGAACCTAGTAACGACGTTGCTCCGAAGGTGTCGAAGACAAATCCGGTGATATGCAGCGGGTTCTTGCCAAGCTTGCAACGATTCCATGGCACTCTGTAAGCCTGCATCCCTGTTCGAAAGAGAGCATATCTGTCTGTCGCCGACATCATGTTGTCGGAGATTTGTTAGGAAAAATGACCAGCTTTTCTGGCTCTCTTCATCCACAATTGCATAGGCGATTGGCAATAGCCGCTTATTCGCAGTCTGTGCAACGGCCACAAGCAACTTCCCCTTGTACGAGCCACACAAATGTGTGCCGTCCATGCTAATTACCGGCGGGCATCTCTGAAAGGTCTGGATGGCGGGACCAAACGCCCAGAAAACAAATTTGAATTCTCTGTGCTGATAGTAGGCCGCCATTTCTCCACCTTGCCATTCCCACTCTACAACCGTAGTGGGATTCGCTCTTTGAAGCGCCGCAAAAAACCTGTACGTTACAAAACGTAATCGTCAATACATAAACATAGTGACAAATAACACGTACATTTTTAATAATTTTTTTCTTACTGAGGGAGTTGTGCGAAGTTCGATTCCCAAGTGCCATACAAACGATCGATGGCCTTTTTCCTCCCGTGCCATGCCTTCTTGTAACTCACATCGACTTTCCAACATTTTTTAACATCCTCCTGGATCAGGGTAACACTGTAGTCAGATTTCTTTTAAATCTTGGTCATGACAAGATTTGAGAACATTGTGGCGTTTACATTTCTGTGGTCATTTTTTTCGACTTCTTGCATACAACTGTGCCTCTCAGTCCATTCTCTTACTTCCCACAATTCATGAACCCGTGTGCAGTGCGTCACCCGAGCCATCCACGGACAAGGTTCATCTTCGTTAGATGTGCACACCACCTTGAATGTTTTCTTATTCGAATAGGTTGTCTTAACCTCCCTCAACCTACTAATGTTCCAACTCATGATACCCAGCTGTGCTTCTTCCTTGGATCGAAAAACAGTACCCAAACGGATAGTCTCGACATGCCCATCCCACACTGGCAAGGCATACTCATCACGGTCTACACACGACGGGTCCCACTCACCCATCTCGCGATACACGTGCTGACCGCTACTAGGAATGGGTGTTCTTCAATAAATTCTGGTTCACTCTCCTCGTTTATTAATCTATCTGTTTCCGTTTCCGAGGTATCATCTGTGAAATCGTCTTCACCACGAACGAAATCATCATCACCCTCATTATCGCATTCTCTAACTGTTGAGCTTGTCCTTTCGCCAAAATTACGAACATGCTAAGTGGACGTACCCTCAACATCAGCCACTCCCCCATAAAAAGGGGCAACATCCTCAAACTGCGTAACCTCTGTAGGTGCCTGCGTAACCTGCTTCAACTCTAAATGCAAATACACATAGGAGAAAGGAGTGAAATAATATATCCACTCAAGAGCACTATCAGTATTCAGGTTTCCAATATTCCACGAACCATCACGTTGGTTAGTTAGTAAACAAATCTCCTCAATTATCCAAGCATCTCGATGAAACCCAAAATTTTCATAAAGAATATCTACCAATTGTTTAAATGATATCTTCTCCCCAATGCTAAATGAACCATCCGGAGAGCTTTTAAAATCTGAAAAATCATATAACAACTGCTTGGGAAAATTCCAATACACATTAACAAAGTATGGTCCGGTAGACGCCATTTATACCTGTTGCAAAAAACAATTCTTCTCAATTACAACAACACATACTTTCTAACCCAACACCCAAAAAATTCAATTATTCTTTTATCATTCCTACAACAAAAAAATAAAATTCATCAATAACATATAAACACTTTCAATTCTTCCCAATTACAACATCACATAATTTCCCAAAAAATTCAATTATTCTCTTACTCAATTCAAGATAAATATTTCCAATTAATACTACAATAACAAAAAAAATCGAATGTTCTTTTATAAAATAACTCTCCAAAACCCTAATTCTCATAATCCAACAATACAATACAAATCATCCAATTTTCGCAAAAATTCTCAACATACACCAAAACCCATCATCCAAGAACAATGTATAATCATTTAACACAACTATTAAATCAACAATAAATTTTTTCTAAACTATACTCATCAAAACCAACAAATATTTCTTACAAATTCATAAACAAAAAAAAAAAATATGTAATTACATTACATTAAAATAACAACTAACCTCTTCTCCGAATCGATTGATTGTTAAAAGCTTTTTTTTTTATTTTTTATTTTGAGGTGAATAGAAAATGGAAGGAAGTAATTTTTTTTTTGCTCGCAGTTTCAGTGAATCTCGCAGAATGGTGGAGGAGAAGATTTTTTTTACTTATATTTTGTTAAAAACCGTATTTTGTAAATACGTTTTTAATTTTTTATTATAATAAAAAACGTATTTCCTTTTCGTTTTATTTTAATTTAAATTTTTGTTAAAAATTAATTAATATTAAAAACCGTATTAATGAAATACGGTTTATAAAACAAAATTTGATTTTTTTTATAAAATAAAAATTGATTTATTTAGGCTTTAGGGTTTCAAATTTAAATTTGGGGTTTTCATAAAAACGTATTTTAGAAATACGGTTTATAAATAAAATTAGATATACATTTTCCGACAATATGTTTTTAAAAAAAGTAAACAAATTTAATTTAAGGACGTATTCGAAGAATACGTTTTTCATTAAAAAAAAATTAAGAAAACGTATTTGCTAAATACGTGCTTTCTATTTTGGGCTTCCCACTTTTTTTTTCTTTTTTGNACCCAATAATTGTATCCCAAGTTCCTCAATTTGTGTGGTCACAACTCACAACTCACATGGTACTCTAATAAATGTACCCCAACTCCCAAGTCCATTTGTGTGGTCACAAATCCGTACACCAAGAAGAAGTAAATTGCTGCACCTTTGTTTTTTCTTTTCTTCCCTAACCCACCAAAAATGTTGAGCATTTTATTTTCATCTTCCAATCAACCATGGCGCTCCTACATTCACAGCCATTTCTCCCACAAAAGACTCGTACCTCGTTTCAGTTTAACCAAACACATCGTAAACCAAGGACCCTATTTTCCGCCTTAAAACTCATAAACCCTTCTCGTCAATTGCGGAAAAACTGTCGGAAATTGAGCGCAGTTGCTCAGGAAAGTTCCACCGTCGGAGGCGATGAGAGCGTGATTGAAGAAGAGGTGATCGGACAAAAGGAAGTGGTGGACTATGATTGGACTGAAGAATGGTACCCGCTTTATCTGACCAAGAATGTGCCGGATGATGCGCCTCTTGGCCTCACCGTCTTTGATAAACAGATCGTTTTGTACAGAGATGGCAATGGCGAGCTTAGGTGTTATGAAGATCGATGCCCACACAGGTGACTGTTATTGTTATTACTTCCTTCATAGTTTCCTGAATAAAAAACGATGACGATGGGTTTTGTTTGGTTACAGTATCGATGAGTAAATTACATTTGTTGCTTCAAGTAAGATATTATTTTGCAAGTTTTTGGTATTTGAGGTGGGATGCACTAAATTTTATTTCTTTGATCTTGACGGTCTTAACTGAATTGGCATTTTGTGCTAAAATTGACAGCACGGTTCTATCATTTCACGAATTTTTATTAAGTAGAATGAGTAACAGATAAAAGGTGGGTTTTTGGTGTGTTCCCTGTGTACTTCTGTTGGAGCTTGTGCTTATGTATCCTATTCTTGCAACTTTTTCTGTACAAGAGAATGATTGTGCATCAATTCGTGACTTATCTGGCCTTACGGCTTCTTGTTTGTAGGTTCTTTCTGCACTTATGTTAATCACTTAATTGCTATACAAGTAGCGGCATTACGTGTAGTTACATACACTATTACACGACTCTTGAGATCGAGATATAAGTTCAGAATTTTTTAACGTTTTTATGTGGCGAAATAATAATTTGTGAATGCTATGCAATTTTACTTGGTAGGAACTAGTTTTCTTTGTCCAAAGCCTAATGGTAATTTCTGTACAGGCTTGCAAAACTTTCCGAAGGACAATTGATCGATGGTAGATTGGAATGTTTGTACCACGGTTGGCAATTCGAAGGAACTGGTAAATGCGTTAAAATCCCCCAGGTCAGTACAATCCCTGTATTCAGAAAATTCAATATTCCAAATTTCTCCTCAGCGTACCCATTTCTCGGCACAGCTTTCATCAGGCGCCAAAATCCCGAAATCGGCCTGCGTCAAAACATACGAAATCAAAGATTCACAAGGTGTCGTTTGGATCTGGATGTCCCACAAGGCCCCACCAAATCCCGACAAATTACCCTTCTTCGAAAACTTTGACCGTTCAAATTTTCGTGATATCTCGACCACTCACGAGCTCCCTTACGATCACTCCATCCTCTTAGAGAACCTAATGGACCCGGCCCACATCCCCATCTCACATGATCGAACGGACACAACTGCAAAGCGTGAGGACGCGGGCCCACTATTCTTCGAGGTCACCGAAAGAACAAATCGAGGCTTCGCGGGCCTCTGGGGCCCAGAGAAGAATCGGTCAAACCCAAATTACGTTTCATCTTCTTTGAGATTTGATGCACCTTGTGTTCTTCAGAACAATCGTGAAATCACGGGCCAAGATGGTAAAAAAATCTACTTTTCGGGCCTTTTCCTCTGCCGGCCCGCGGGCCAGGGGAAGTCGATGCTTATAGTCCGGTTTGGAAGCACCGGAAAACCGCCCTTGATATTGAAACTGTTCCCACAGTGGTATTGGCACCAGAATGCGAGCAAGGTTTTCGAACAAGATATGGGTTTCCTCTCTTCTCAAAACGAAATTCTAATGAAAGAGAAAGTGCCTACTAGGGAACTTTACATTAACTTGAAATCATCAGACACGTGGGTGGCCGAGTACCGGAAATGGATGGATAAAGTCGGGCACGGGATGCCTTACTATTTTGGGCACAGCACAATTTCCCTTCCGGAAAGTCCAGCTGTCGTCGAGCATGCGCCAGCTGGATTCTTGGCGAATCTCTCGGCTTCTCAGCCGGCCAAGGGTGGAATCGGAACAATTCATGCGCCGAACCTCGCGAATAGGTATTTTCGGCACGTGGTTCATTGTAAGGAGTGTACGAGTGTTTTGAAGACGTTTGAGGCGTGGAAGAAGGTTTTTTCTGGGGTTGGTTTAGTGATGACGGCCCTTGCTATTCTTGTTTCCGGAAGGCAGTGGAAGGGCCTGCTTTTGTTGTCGACTGGTCTGTGTCTCGGGGGAATTTATGTTTGTTCGGCTGTGATTGCTATGCACACGATCAATTTCATCAGGACACATAGAAGGCTGTGAACCACTTCTTTTCATCAGCTCTTTCGAGAAGGTGTGTGCTGTATTTGCTTGTTATGTTTACATCTGTATATACAATGTCCCTTTTCTTTACGTTGGACAGTATTATTTTTATTTTTTCGAAACTATTGTTATTTATAATCCGAAAAAACAGCTAGTAACAAGGTTTACACAATGGCTGCCTAAGAGCATCTCCAATGGTATGTCGATTGTAGAATTGTAGAGGCATTAGGATAGAAAACGTCTCCAGCGGTGAGTTTTTTTACATCTACATCTGATTATGTGGTATGAGAGAGACGCAAAATATCCAGGAGGCTTTCTACATCTGAAAGTCTGTCCAGACTGAATGAAATATTTTGTTTATCTTATTTATTTCTTTTCTCTTTAATTATAGTTTGTTGGTATTTATTTGTACACACTATATCAGAAGGCAAATTAATTTACATACAGAAAAATAAAAGAAAAAAATTGATACACTTCTAAATTTATATTATAAATTTTATGATATATGGTTTGTTAAAATTATAAATAAACATGCATAATATAGCAAATAAAAGAGAAAAAGAAAAAAAAATTATAGTGTTGACATGTTTTAAATATTGGTGAAATTATGATCAGTAAAATACTATTCGAAAAAAAATACTGGTGAAATTATGATCAGTACAGTTTATAGTATTTTATAGAACAACAAAAAAACATCGTGTATGGTATATACATATTTATCATTGGAGACATATTTATTAACATGTCATTCTATTCTGTACACGTGGACAGAAGGCCGTCTATTTATTGCGATATAGACAACAACCATTGGAGATGCTCTAAAAACAACTACATTATATACACGCCCACAATACTAAATATTACAAGAAAGAGTAATGTTACATTGTCAATATAGTATACAACTAGGTTGACAACACAATTAAAAAATTCAAAAATATAAAAATAAAAAAAATACACAAGTAGATGTTTTCACTTGTGTTGTCAACCTAGTTGTACACTATGTTGGTAATGTAGCATTTTATTATGAGAAATGTTACATTGCCAATCTAATGTACAACTAGGTTGACAACACAATTAAAAACATCTATAAAAATAAAAATAAAAAAATACACAAGTAGATGTTTCCCCCTTGTGTTGTCAACTTAGTTGTACACTAGGTTGGTTATGTATCATTTTTTAAATATTATATACTCCCACAAGTACATACTATATAATACACCCACAATAAAACAATAAGTTAACACACAACACAAAATACAAACTGTTAACACCACTCTAGAAACTAAAATAAAACCCTCCCCAACCACCAACAAAAGTCCAAAACAAGTCAACACTCGAAGACGGCCACTCATGAAAGACCGACCCACTCCTCCAGCTACAAATCTAGACACTCCAAACTACGACAAACTAGATCTGGACCAGACGAGCCACAACCCCATCCAATGGAACATCCCCAGAACCGCATCGTGAGACCACCGTCAGAAACCACCCAAACACCAAACCGGCAACGGCTGTCGTGCACCGAAGGAGACGACAACCCCCTTTATTAGACCCTTCCAGCCAAGACCAGGGACGGGTCGGATCCAGGGGAGCAACCCGCCGCTAGGCTCAGACCCAACCGCCACAAAAGCGACGAACAAAGCCAACGACAACGAACACGCCGCCCAATCGCGGAAACCCCAAACCCTGCCATGACCACTAAGAAAATGGATAAGTGCCACACCAGAAGGGGAACGAGGACAGGACGAGACGATCATTGACACCCCTGGTGCAGGTCGCCTCATCGGCGGTGAAGGGGGTTTGGAGGAGAGGAGGGAGACAAAATTGAAGAAGGCAAGAGCAAGAACTTAAGGATTTTTTTCCCGAGAGAAAATCTTACTTAACCTTTAGGTTCTTTACGTTGACCTTAAAAAGGTTACTCATACCTATTAGTATTTTTAATTTTTTTTTCTTGAATTAGTACTCCCGTTAGTATTTGTTTATACTTGTTGATAGAATTATAGTCTAAAATGGTGTATTTTTGTAACAGCGGACATCTTTTACATTCCATTATATTCATTGTCTTTCTTTTACACGTTCCAATAAGAAAATGATTTAGTCCTGAATTATAGTCTACCTNTTCTTCTTGTTGAACTTATTTGAATCTTATTATTTTTCTTTAAAAAATTACACTTTAATGGCTAGAAAATGTGTTAGAGTATGCGCGCACTATGGCAGTGCGTTTTTCCTAAGTAACTATGTTGGTGGTATGACAAAGATGATGTGAATAAATTGTATCCCACAAATGTATTTTGAAGTGGTTTCTTGTCAAGCATTATTAAAGATCGATCCTTGTGTTTTTGAATACATATTGTCGGCCGCATATAATGAATTCCTCACGTTACGAAGATGAAAATAGAACCTGGTGTAAAAAAATTGTGTTTTATTGCCGAGTACGGAATGAATCCCGACTTTTGGGTTGATCTCTTGAGGAAGATGGTTCGAGTTCAAGGCAATTCCCGAGCGGCCCGACTACAAAATAAATTATAATGATTGTCCGTTAAAATAATTGGTAAGGCTGATAATCTCAAGACAATCAAAAAGATCTGTTTCAATCACTATATTTAAAAAGAAAAAAAAAAGGCTTTTGCAATCAACGCGCTGGGGACGCGCCCATATTTCTCCCTCACATCTTAAGAACCAGAGCCTGCTTCTTCGCAGTTCGCAGCCCCTCCTCTGCTTGAGACTTGCCGCCACGCTACCCGAGCCGAGTTCCACCGAGTCGAAGCTAGGGCCCTTTTTTCTGCCTCTTCTGAGGCATTGCGAGAGATGGGACGGGGTTGGCACTCGCCACTACTGCCATCTCCCCTGCTAAGGTAGAGTCATCTGTCGTCAGTGCCTAGCCCCTTTAGGAGTCCACCGACCCATCGGTGTGTTTGTGTTCGTGTTCTTTAGGTTACGCGTTTGGACCCTCTTTCAATCCCTCCGACTGGATTGTCGTCGTTTTTTATTTTTGTGGCGGCTTCCTCCATCCCCGGCGTGGTAGGTTTTGGAGTCCAGATTTAAATCGAGAATTGACACTTCATCAAATCCATTTAGGTGGTGCGAGTGGCCGCAGTATTCAAGTTTGAGGTTCTGATTTGCTGCTTGGTTCGATCTCTGTATTGCAGGAAGTGGCTCATGTGCCGACTCAGGTGGTCATGCGTTATGTCTTTGTACGTTAGGTGTGCGTTTTATTTATTTATTTTTTGCTTTGTTAGTCCAACTTCGTCTGCCTTTAGAATATTTAAGTCTTATATTTTTTATAACACTTAAGCACGCCAAAGATTTATTTCAATCACTATATTTGATTTGGAAACTAACTTTAGCCAAGAAAGACAACTGCAAAATAAATTGTAATGATTCTCTATGAAAACAATTGGTAATGCTAAGATAATCTTTCCCAAAGGTCGAGACTCACTTTGCTTTCTTTCACTTCGCTTCGCTTCGTACCAAAACAAATGTACTTTACTATAAACCTTTTCCGTTTCCGGAGGTTTGCTTTTTATTTGATCTCACTTCGCTCACCTCAAGTCAAGGCTTTCCATCATAATTGAGATTCAAGGTTGAGTCGAAGAAATCCACTCGCACAGAACGAGTCGGTATGAATGAGCTAGCCTATCTATCTATCTATACTATCATAAAAGGATGAGTGATTTTGTGAAAATATGAACTGCCTAAAAACCTTTACTTTGACATATTATTAATGACAAATTAATAAATAGTAGTATGATACCCATTTTATTTTATATATATAATTAAAAAATAAATTACTTAAAAACCCTCTACTTTGACTTTTTTTTAATAACAAATTAGCAATACACTAGATAAAATAGTATGTACTTTCATATTTTATCTAACCTATACGCCTAAGAATGGAATTCTAATTATTACATGCACATACACATGTAAACCCAAAATTGCTAATCTATAGTATAATTCTTGTACACTATATGTACTTAAATTTTTATATATAGTTACGAACAAAAAGTCTAAAATATTTGTTGGAAATATTTTCAAATATTATTAAAATATTTATTATATGTCCAATATTAAAGTAGTAATTTCTAAAAGACCGAATGCTTATAAATTCTGATCAATCCTTGCTTGCTATACGCTATAAAGGTATACCTATAATCCTACCATAATTTGATCTTCGCGATCTCTCCAACTCCACTACCCAAATAGTATCCTTAAAATCGAGCAGAGCTATATCTTTGACTGTATACAGTACTACAATTGGATATATATTATTCAATTTCATTCATCCATCTCATTTTATTCTCCTTCCTCCAATCACAATTTTTTAATATATATAATTTCTAAATTAAATATCAACGATTTTATTAAATATTCATCTGTAAAATTTAGTATTCATGTAGTGACATATTTATATGTATCAATCATTGTTTAATTATTTTTACATCACATTATAATTACTTATTATTATAAAAAAAAAATGAATGGAATGAAATTGCGTTGGATAGAATACATAAGAAGGGTAGGAATATAAAGTGGACAAACCAAGACATTGAATTATTGATGTTGAGAATAGGTAAGAAGAGTAGGAAGGCAAAACACACAAGTAGTGATTATTTTTGTTGGAAATAAAACAAATCACCCCGAGGTGAGATGATGAGCATATTTGGAAAGCAACAGTCAAGTACACATGCTTGGGCGGAACCCTACTTTTTGGTCTGCAACGTCGTACATGACCTCGAATGTGGCCTTCTGATAGTTGGCGAAAATAGCATAATCCCTGGGAAAGCTTCTGAAAGCAAGGCAAATTTGCGAGGAGTTGACAGGATAAAGTGTTTGGAAAGCATCCAAAGGAGAGAAAGCCTTTGGAGGAGGAGAAAGAGGAAGGGAGGCAGTAGGAGAAAGTTCCTCCGTAGTTTGTAGCAATATTGCCAGCCCCAGAACTCCAGGGGCAAGCCCGAAATATGATCCCTGAGAGAATTGGCTACAGTATGGTTTGGTGCTATGGTAAGTTTGTCTTTGCTGAGGAATCCGGTGGTGACGGAGCCATATACGTTTATGAGGCCATAGGAGCTTTTGTTGGTTGAGGAACCACCTTTCTGGTATGTAGGAGTGTGTGCAGAGCAGTAGGTGGAATTGCAGGGGATGGCGGAGTAGGAAGTGGACTTGTCCGGGTCGAATATTGGGCCTGTCTGATTATGGCAGCCCACAACGCAGGGTTGGCATTGAGTCCACGTCAGGTCGCTGGTGGTGTCGAGAATGAGGGAGAGCTTTGTTTGTGGTGTGCCAAGGCCCGTGGTGACGATATAGTTGGCCGTGTCAAGGGAATGGCCAGAGGAGACGGGAGAGAGAATACTACCCAAGCCCAACACCTGCCTGTCGATTACTTTAACTTCAACTACAGCATCAAATTCATTTTCTGAAAGTGAACCCCAACTTTTATTTGACCAACATCATAATAACAGTGTTAATAAAAGACACGAATAATAAAATACAAACTCCATCGACGCGTCCGCCAAAATCAGACTGTTGGAGAGTGGCTATTATTAGCCTATAGGAGGAGTATGTATGCAGTATCTTTCTTTCTTCTGCCTGCCTACTTGGGTTGGATTCATTAAGACACCAGTAGCTGGCATTGAGTTATATAGAAAACATTGTCTTCAAATTTTTGATTTTTTTATTGCAAAAATATTCATTACTAAGTTGTGTTATAAGATTCATGTATAACACAGTAGGTGTTAATAATTTTATGGATCGTTTTTTAACCCCACCCGAGAATTGACCTTGAGAGGTCTCCGAGTGAGGGTAAACGGTTCGTCTGCTGACTGACCGAGTCAATTGTATAATTTGATAATTAATTTTAAAATTATATATGTAGTATTTTTATAATATAAATATAAATATATAAAAGTAAAATTAATAAATATTTTGCATATAAATTTTGTACTTCAAAGTATTAATAATATTATATCTCATAATAAATATTTACCATATATATGTAATTTTTATTTTTAAAAATAAATAAATACTTTTAAAAATATTATAGTGACTTGGTCAAACAGGATTGATGCCCGGGTTGACCTGGTCAGACCGTGTTGACCGGGTCTGGCAAGGTCGGTTGTCACTCCATTCGAGCACTCATACGGACTGGTTCCGAATCCGGTTTGACCGGTACCTGGTCGACTCACCGTACTTTCTCCCTCACATCTTAAGAACCAGAGCCCGTCTCTTCACCGTACACTGCCCCTCCTCCGATTGGATTGTCGTTTTTTTGTGGCGACTTCCTCTCTCCCCCGGCATGGTAGGTTTTTGGAGTCCAGATTTGAATCGAGAATCGACACTGCATCAAATCCATTTAGGCGGTGCGAGTGGCCGTACGTAGTATTCGAGTTTGAGGTTCTGATTTGCTGTTTTGTTGGATCTCTGTGCTGCAGGAAGTGGCTCGTGTGCTGACTCGGGTGGTCATGTGTTATGTCTATTAGGTGGTCTTAGTTTATTTGTATGTTAGATGTGCATTTTTTTTTGTTTTTGCTTTGTTAGTCCAGTCTCGTCTGGCTTTAGAGCATTGAAGTAGATGACAATTATATATATTTTTTATAACACTTAAAGCACGCCAAAGATTTATTTCAATCACTATATTTGACTTGAAAACAAACTTTAGCCAAGAAAGAAAATTACAAAATAAATGTAATGATTGTCTATGAAAACAATTGTTAAGGCTATGATAATCTCAAGACAATAAAAAAGATATGTTTCAATCACTATATTTGAAAAGAAAAAAAAAAAGCTTTTGAAACCAACGCCCTATTTCTCCCTCACATCTTAAGCACCAGAGCACGCCTCTTCACCGTACACTGCCCCTCCTCCGACTGGATTGCCGTTGTTTTTGTTTTTTGTGGCGGCTTTCTCTCTCCCCCGGCGAGGTAGGTTTTCGGAGTCCAAATTTGAATCGAGAATTGATACTGCATCAAATCCATTTAGGCGGTGCGAATGGTCGTAGTATTCAAGTTTGAGGTTCTGATTTGCTGTTTTGCTAGATCTCTGTGCGGCAAGAAGTGGCTCGTGTGCCGACTCGAGTGATCATGCGTTATGTCTATTAGGTGGTCTTATTTTATTTGTACGTTAGATGTGCATTTTTTTTTTTTTGATTTGTTAGTCCAGTCTCGTCTGGCTTTAGTGTTGGGATCTGTCAGGATCTCGTTATGTACAAATCACGAATTCAATAGCAAACGTAAACCTATGCGCAGCGGATCTAAAGGTTTTACGTAGAGAACTTACGGCTTAAAATTTATGTAGATCTGGCTGACCACGAACGGTTGACCGCAATTGATTGACCGCAAATCACGTCTTGGGTTGCACGAACAAGATCAGATCAAAATCGGATCAAACGGATGCAAACAGATCAAAACGAATTTTTGCAGTCAGGCTTCTTCCGGCGGCGCGTGAGGGCGCGTGCGGCGTCGGAATCCTACAGATCTCGTCGAGACGGTCGTCTGGGTATACTGTACGTCTCAATCGGACTTCCGGTTAGTTCTATAGGTCAAAATATATTTCGTCTCGGTTTACCTACAGATCTTCTACTGTATTACTCAATACACCCTTCTTCAACTTGTACCAGTGGAGCAACAAGAAGAAGATAAAGCATCTAGAGAGAGAGGCGTGTTTCACGTGAGATGTGAACTCTATTATCTTCTCATGAGCTTAATGATGTATATATAGAGCTACAGTAGGGATCCTAAGGAGATTAGGAAAATGACTCTTTAATTAATTAGACTAACTGTGGGCCAAGCCCACTCCTCTAATTAATTAAATAATATTAATGGGCCACCAACATTATATTATTGCACTCCCTCTTCCTAGCCCAAATTACATTTGAGACTCCAATAATAATTACTCGATTTACCTCCCCACGTTTAAGATATAATGTCTATTAATTAATTCGATTACTGACAATCAAGAATTAATTAATTTATTATTATTTCACCGAAGCTAGCGCTCGTTCATCACATTGTTATTATGCCGGAACTTAATCCACCTGCAGGGTTTAGCATAACAATCCTTCATGAACTCACTCCGGGGACATCATCAAACTGACGCACATGGTGACCGTAAATATCCTAACAGCACATCCTATATATAATAATATTACCCAAAACAGCAGGAATATTAATCCAGCGAACTGAACCTCACCCATGTGAATCAAAGTAATATATATTATATATATCTGCCTGTTTAATATCTTACGGGTTAAGAGAACGCAGTAATTAACCGAGGCCTAGTTCATTTACGACGATCAATATAAAATGAACTTCTCCTCTCTGGGATCCTGTTCAATACATAAATGTACTAGTGCAACTAATCAGTCAAGACAAACTGTACAGTTGACACTACAACCGTTCGGATGGGGTGTTCATGTCCATCTAGGTTGTGAACAACTATTCTTGTTCGCAAGTAACTGATAGAGTGATCTTCGGTTTGCCCGATGACGACCCACACTATCTAAGTGCAGAACAACATAACGTAGAACTTGTTTAATCTAACATGATTCTCATTCATAAAGGGTAAATGTGTAATAACATGCAAAGCCAAGCTTTCAGTATATAACACTAACAATCTCCCACTTATACTTAAAGCTTTCGCTTTTACAGTATAGTCCTATCAATCCGTTATTATAAAAGACCTATGTCGATCCTATCGCCACGCATCCTCTGATGCAATCTTGGCAACATCAACGCCTCCTCTACCAACGATATCCCTTCGAATCAGATGGTATTTGCGCTCTATGTGTTTGCTTGCCCTGTGGGCTCAAGGTTCTTTTGAGTTTGCTACTGCTCCACTGTTATCACAGTACACGGTGATACCACGTGGCAAACTCGGTATAACCT
>BKCP01005738.1:2026621-2038654 GCA_008636005.1 Striga asiatica
CACGGCTTTCAAGGTATGTTCCATGATCACCATCTCTATGCGCAACCATACCTTATAACCATAAGTGATCTAGGGATTTTATCTTAAGTGCAATTATAAGATAAATGCTTTCTCTTAAGATAAAGAAATGCCTTATTCATAATATAATTCCAATAGACTGTATTTACAAGTAGAATACGTCCAATTAGATTGGAACGCCGGGTACCCTACTCTAACATCTACGACATTAACGAGAGAGTTACCTTTCTTGAGGAGAGGGCAATCGACCTTCCAGTGTCCTGACTTATTGCACTTGTGGCATCTTTCTTTCGGTTTCTTTGCCACAGCCTGAGGAGTCGGTCGTGCGTAAACCGGAGCATCCTGTGCCTTCGCCTTTCCTGCAGACTTCTTTCTCTTCCTGCCCTTGTGAGGCCTGGAAGGTCCAGCCTGCTCGGCGACCAGCACCTGAGGTGCTTGAGTGAATAAGGCCTCCGCCGACTGTAGCTCTACAAGCAGTTCTGGAAGAGCCATATGCATCTTGTGCATGTTGTAGTTCAACCGGAACTGATCAAAGCTCTTCGGCAGAGATTGGAGCATAATATCAACCTGGGTTTCCCCGTCAATATAACCTCCCATAACCTCAAGCTCATTGAGCTGCGCCATAACCCTGAGAGCGTGCTCCCTTACGGGTGTGCCCTCGGCCATGCGCGTACTCATCAGAGCACTCAAAGCATCTTGCCTAGCAGCCCTAGACTGATGTCCGAACAGATCCCTGAGATTGAGAAGTATATCTGCTGCAGTGTCTTTAGACTGATGCTGATGTTGAAGAACATTCGACATAGAAGCCAGAATGTAACACTTCGCCATCTCATCAGCCTTCTTCCACCGAGCATACTCCTCTTTCTCCTGCTCAGGAGCATCAGCCGCCGGCACCGCCGGGCAAGCATCAGTGATAGCATACTTATAACCCTCAGCAGTCAACACTATGTCTAAGTTCCTCTTCCAATCAATGTAATTAGGACCAGTAAGCTGATTTTCTTTTAGAATGACAGACAACGGATTGAACGACATGATGAATATCCTGAGAATCATTCAAATAAATTTTACAGATTAAACACTTTTGATTTAACTGTTAATATTGATATCCTCAAAACAACATTAACTTAAATCCACCGACATCTATTACACCTTGTGAGAATGCATGCTACGAGGGTCGCCCTACAAACTCGCATTTTGTAAGAGAAGGGCTTTTCTAAGGCCCACTAATTTCTATAAGTCAAAACAAAATTCATGACGAACGAAATTAATAGTCGGTCTCCATTTGGCCATGCAATAGAATTCAGGGACCCCGAGGGGGGTTAATAAATTTAATCGCATTCTAAGTGAATCCCATTTCTCGGTCCTAAGGTCGTCAAATTTGATTATACGCCATCCGAGAGGAAGCCCGAACGCTCTCATAAGATTTCCTCTAACTGTCTACTTTTAGAAATTTGTCCTGGTAATTTCCTACAATTAATTTTAGCAATGTCACCCGAGGGGGAGCCCATAACCGCAATTAATTGATTTACCGACAAATTAGAAATGGAGGCCTTAGGAATTTTACAATTAACTTTAATTTAAAATCCCTTCTCAAACTTAGTATAATTTAATGAGGATTTTTAACTATTTATACAATTCCAAATTAATCTATGTTAATGCAATAATTAATTAACATGCATATTAATTCATGCAATTCTAAATTAATCTATGTCAATGCAATAATTAATTAACATGTTCAATAATTTATGCAATTCTAAATTAATCCATGCCAGAACATAATTAATTACATGCATAATTTATTGACACAATTCTAAATTAATCCTATGCATTACATAATTAATTAACATGCATAAATAATCTTGCAATACTAAATTAATTCCATGCAAAAACATAATTAATTAACATGCATAAATAATAATTTAATGACATAATAAATTTAAATAAATGAATAAATAAATCCACTATTATGGCCATTAAATATTGAGTCTCCTTAAACAAGGAAACTGTGACAGTCCTTTCCCTGTTCAACTGGAACTACTTTAAGCAGTAGAATTCTGGTTGATCTTGTACTGCTTGGACAAGAAGGCAAAACCTCTCCACCTCCTGCAGCCAACCGTCGACCGCCGACTGGCCGCCGGCCGCCGCCGCCGGTGGTCGGAAAAACGCGCCGTTTCCCTTTTTTTTTTTTTTTTAATTCCTCGAGGCTCGTTGATCTCTTGTGATCTCCCGGTCATCAACACACGATCACAATACGAAAAATATAATTTACAAAATTACATAATTCGATCCTAGATCCAACGAATGGATGTACATGTTTTCTAAACAAATAATTAAATCTATCCGGTCAACCCCCGGACGAATAATTATTACAAACATTCAGTCATAAATTCCTCGACATGCCCGAGGCTTTAAAAACAAATTTAAAACCATACATCACATTCAACAACATTCATCAAACACATAATCGGCCATAATAGTGGATTAACTATTTTTCTACAAAACCGAGTTATGCAAATATAATCCAATATATGGCTGCGTTTGAACACATCTTGTCAAATAAAGCCGTAAAAATTCGAACTTTGTACAAAACGAATTAACCAAGTGCTCTGATACCACTTGTTGGGATCTGTGAGGATCTCGTTATGTACAAATCACGAATTCAATAGCAAACGTAAACCTATGCGCAGCGGATCTAAAGGTTTGACGTAGAGAACTTACGGCTTAAAATTTATGTAGATCTGGCTGACCACGAACGGTTGACCGCAATTGATTGACCGCAAATCACGTCTTGGGTTGCACGAACAAGATCAGATCAAAATCGGATCAAACGGATGCAAACAGATCAAAACGAATTTTTGCAGTCAGGCTCCTTCCGGCGGCGCGTGAGGGCGTGTGCAGCGTCGGAGTCCGGCGACGTCGGCGGCGATGGAAAGCTCTCGTCGAGACGGTCGTCTGGGTATACTGTACGTCTCAATCGGACTTCCGGTTAGTTCTGTAGGTCAAAATATATTTCGTCTCGGTTTACCTACAGATCTTCTACTGTATTACTCAATACACCCTTCTTCAACTTGTACCAGTGGAGCAACAAGAAGAAGATAAAGCATCTAGAGAGAGAGGCGTGTTTCACGTGAGATGTGAACTCTATTAACTTCTCATGAGCTTAATGATGTATATATAGAGCTACAGTAGGCACCCTAAGGAGATTAGGAAAAGAGCTCCTTAATTAATTAGACTAACTGTGGGCCAAGCCCACTCCTCTAATTAATTAAATAATATTAATGGGCCACCAACATTATATTATTGCACTTCCTCTTCGTAGCCCAAATTACATTTGAGACTCCAATAATAATTACTCGATTTACCTCCCCACGTTTAAGATATAATGTCCATTAATTAATTCGATTACTGACAATCAAGAATTAATTAATTTATTATTATTTCACCGAAGCTAGCGCTCGTTCATCATATTGTTATTATGCCGGAACTTAATCCACCTGCAGGGTTTAGCATAACAATCCTTCATGAACTCACTCTGGGGACATCATCAAACTAACGCACATGGTGACCGTAAATATCCTAACAGCACATCCTATATATAATAATATTACCCAAAACAACAGGAATATTAATCCAGCGAACTGAACCTCACCCATGTGCATCAAAATAATATATATTATATATATCTGCCTGTTTAATATCTTACGGGTTAAGAGAACGCAGTAATTAACCGAGGCCTAGTTCATTTACGACGATCAGTATAAAATAAACTTCTCCTCTCTGGGATCCTGTTCAATACATAAATGTACTAGTGCAACTAATCAGTCAAGACAAACTGTACAGTTGACACTACAACCGTTCAGATGGGGTGTTCATGTCCATCTAGGTTGTGAACAACTATTCTTGTTCGCAAGTAACTGATAGAGTGATCTTCGGTTCGCCCGATGACGACCCACACTATCTAAGTGCAGAACAACATAACGTAGAACTTGTTTAATCTAACATGATTCTCATTCATAAAGGGTAAATGTGTAATAACATGCAAAGCCAAGCTTTCAGTATATAACACTAACATTTAGAACATTGAAGTAGACTACAATTATATATACTTTTTATACCAATTGAAGCACGCCAAAGATTTATTTCAATCACTATATTTGACTTAGAAATTGACTTTAGCCAAGTAAAAAAACTACAAAATAAATGTAATGATTGTCTATGAAAACAATTGGTAAGGCTATGATTATCTCAAGACAATAAAAAAGATATGTTTCAATCACTATATTTGAAAAGAAAAAAAATGCTTTTGAAACCAACGCCCTATTTCTCCCTCACATCTTAAGAACCAGAGCCCACCTCTTCACCGTACACTGCCCCTTCTCCGACTGGATTGTCGTTGTTTTTGTTTTTTGTGGCGGCTTCCTCGCTCCCCCGGCGTGGTAGGTTTTTGGAGTCCAGATTTGAATCGAGAATTGACACTGTATCAAATCCATTTAGGCGGTGCGAGTTGCCGTAGTATTCGAGTTTGAGGTTCTGATTTGCTGTTTTGTTGGATCTCTGTGTTGCAGGAAGTGGCTCGTGTGCCGACTCGGCTGGTCATGTGTTATGTTTATTAGGTGGTCTTAGTTTATTTGTACGTTAGATGTGCATTTTTATTTTTTTTTGCTTTGTTAGTCCAGTCTCGTCTGGCTTTAGAGCATTGAAGTAGACGACAATTATATATATTTTTTCTAACACTTAAAGCACGCCAAAGATTTATTTCAATCACTATATTTGACTTGAAAACAAACTTTAGCAAAGAAAGAAAACTACTAAATAAATGTAATGATTGTCTATGAAAACAATTGGTAAGGCTATGATAATCTCAAGACATTAAAAAGATATGTTTCAATCACTATATTTGAAAAGAAAAAAAATGCTTTTGAAACCAACGCCCTATTTCTCCCTCACATCTTAAGAACCAGAGCCCACCTCTTCACCGTACACTGCCCCTTCTCCGACTGGATTGTCGTTGTTTTTGTTTTTTGTGGCGGCTTCCTCGCTCCCCCGGCGTGGTAGGTTTTTGGAGTCCAGATTTGAATCGAGAATTGACACTGTATCAAATCCATTTAGGCGGTGCGAGTTGCCGTAGTATTCGAGTTTGAGGTTCTGATTTGCTGTTTTGTTGGATCTCTGTGTTGCAGGAAGTGGCTCGTGTGCCGACTCGGCTGGTCATGTGTTATGTTTATTAGGTGGTCTTAGTTTATTTGTACGTTAGATGTGCATTTTTATTTTTATTTGATTTGTTAGTCCAGTCTCGTCTGGCTTTAGAGCATTGAAGTAGACGACAATTATATATATTTTTTCTAACACTTAAAGCACGCCAAAGATTTATTTCAATCACTATATTTGACTTGAAAACAAACTTTAGCAAAGAAAGAAAACTACAAAATAAATGTAATGATTGTCTATGAAAACAATTGGTAAGGCTATGATAATCTCATGACAATAAAAAAGATATGTTTCAATCACTATATTTGAAAAGAAAAAAAATGCTTTTGAAACCAACGCCTTATTTCTCCCTCATATCTTAAGAACCAGAGTTCACCGTACCGTACACTGCCCCTCCTCCGATTGGATTGTCGTTGTTTTGTTTTTTGTGGCGGCTTCCTCTCTCCCCCGGTGTGGTAGGTTTTTGGAGTCCAGATTTGAATCGAGAATTGATTGTTCATCAAATTCTTTTAGGCAGTGCGAGTGGCCGCAGTATTCGAGTTTGAGGTTTTGATTAGCTGCTTTGTTGGATCTCTATGCCGCAGGAAGTGGCTCGTGTACCAACTCAGTTGGTCATGGGTT
Source organism: Striga asiatica (assembly GCA_008636005.1). Classification (NCBI taxonomy): domain Eukaryota; kingdom Viridiplantae; phylum Streptophyta; class Magnoliopsida; order Lamiales; family Orobanchaceae; genus Striga; species Striga asiatica. The sequence goes on from BKCP01005738.1 coordinate 2,032,469, forward strand.
ATGTATGTTTGGTGGTCTTAGTTTATTTGTATGTTAGGCGTGCGTTTTTCTCTATTTTTCGCTTTGTTAGTCCAGTCTCGTCTGACTTTAGTCTCCTTTATGGAGTTTTGTTTTGTGTTTGCGGTTGTCTTCTAATGGAGTTGTACCCCCCTTGGATTCATCTGGAGTTCTAAAAGGGTAGGTTAGGGTTTTCTGGTTCCTTACTGTTAGTTGACACACCATCTATACTTTTTTAACTTTCTAATTATGAAAGTGTTTGTTGTTTAAAAAAAATCACTATATTTGACTTTTTCCAAAAGTTAACAATAAAATAAACTTGTAATGTTGGTCTAAAAAAACAATCGGGATGATTATACATCACAAGACAATTAAAGAGTTAAAATTTGTATAAATACAATGAAACATTGAAGTGGTATAAATACTACGTACAAATTACTTTTCTCCCTTATTCGATTGATTATTTTTCATTTTTACATGCATTTTTTAATTTTCATTGGTCCTTGACTCGTTTGTACATGCGCGAGCACTATTAAATTAGTGGTTGACGACCTTCTAAATCATAAATTTTTCTTTGCACCATAGACAAATATCTCTAAATANGTTCTATTCATCCTACGTATATGTCCCTACTTTCAAAATTATTAACAAACAAATAATTCTATACATTTATCATTTTTTCTTACATCTTGACTAATTTTCCTTTCGACAGTCATGTTGGGCTCAGATGCGCAAATGCAGAAGGTGTAATTAAAATACCAATGTGAAATGGTGAATAAAAATAATAATCTCAGCAACTCAAGAGTGACAAAAGAAATCTCTTGCAATCAATCGAGAATAATTCTTTTATCATGTGGAAGATCATATTAAACTGCGGCCACAGAGCATACTAAGAATATCCCAAATAAATAAAATATGCAAGAAAGAAGACACCAAGATTTAACGTAGAAAAACCTCCAATGTAGAGGAAAAAACCATGGGACAACCTCCGAACAATTCCACTATATTTTCAAGATAATTACAATATCTTTTCACACTCCTTACACTAGAAATGTAAAATATAGTGACCCAATGAGACCCCACTCCTATTCAAATATTACAAACTAGGAGTAATAGAGATGATACCCGACCCGGTGTATTTTTCTCACATTCACAGGATTTACTCAAACACTCTATTTTTACAACTCACTGAAAAATCTAACACTCCAGGAACTGAATGTTGTTCTTGTTATTTTTCTTCTGCTCTTTGGTGTGTTCTCCTCTGTCGAATGCCCCCTCTATTTATAGGGGGGAGGAATGCACAAAACCTGCGCCTACCAAAAACAGATGACACACTTTTTTTTATTTTATTATTTTTCCTTTCACTTTCGGTGGTATGCATCTCTGCCCATATTTTTTTCTTCTTTCTTTTTTTCATAGTGTCCACCGAAAGTGTGGCTGGATCCCACAATTCTCCCCCTCCAGCCAAAGGGTAATATACTGCAGATCTTTACATGCATTCCATGCCGATCAACTCGACACAAAGCTAAAGCTTTCCTCCTGTTACAACTTTCGTCATCATGTCAACAGGGTTTTCTTCAGTGTGAATATTTTCCAACTTGAACTGTTGTTCGTCCACTGCTTGATGTAGCCAATGATATCTGACATCAATGTGCTTCGTACGAGAGTGGTACATCGCATTCTTACTTAAATCCAATGCGCTCTGACTATCGCAATGAATATCGTACCTCTCCTGCTTCATTCCCAATTGTTGAAGAAACCTCTTCAACCAAAGCATTTCTTTTCCCGCTTCTGTCAGTGCAATATACTCGGCTTCAGTAGTCGACAAGGCAACAGATTTCTGCAATTTAGATTGCCAAGATACAGCTCCTCCTGTAAACACAAGCCCTGAAGTAGATTTTCTACTATCCAGGTCACCTGCCATATCCGCATTTGTATAACCCTCAAGGACTGGGTTTCCTTTGTCGAAGCTCAAGCATTTACTTGCACTACCCTTTAGGTACCTCAAGATCCACTTCACAGCTTCCCAATGATCCTTCCCTGGATTGGAAAGATACCTGCTAACAACTCCAACCGCGTGGGCGATATCTGGTCTAGTACAAACTATGACATACATCAAACTCCCGACTGCCGAGGAATATAGAATACTCACCATAGCTTCTTTTTCTTCTTAACTTGTAGGACAACTTCTTTTGCTGAGTTTGAAGTGATTGGCTAAGGGTGTATTAACAGGCTTAGCCGATTTCATGTTGAATCTCTCCAGAATCCGATTCACATACCGTTCTTGCGATAACCATAACATCTTGGATTTTCGGTTTCGCATGATCTGCATGCTCAAAATTTGTTTCGCAGGGCCCAGATCCTTCATATCAAAGGACTTTGCTAAATCCTTCTTCAGATCACCAATTAACTTCGTATCATATCCCACTATCAACATATCATCTACATATAACAAAAGAATAATGAATTTATCACCTGGAAATTTCTTAACGAACACAAAATGATCAGCATCAGTCTTCGTATATTCATGGCTCGCCATAAATGAGTCAAATTTCTCATACCGCTGTCTTGGAGCTTGTTTCAGTCCATATAAGCTCTTCTTCAATCTGCAAACCATGTGCTCCTTTCCAGTCTTCTCAAATCCTTCTGGTTGCTCCATGTAGATTTCTTCATCGAGGTCTCCATGAAGAAATGCAGTCTTCACATCTAGTTGTTCAAGCTCCACAATACACCAAAATTTCTAAAGTCTTACAAAATCCTTAGAAATCCTATCTAAAGTGTTAAAAAATCCTAATTGAATACGCCACTAAGTATAAATATGAGAGAAGTCTATTTATAACGGTCACTAACATAGAGAGATGCTACGGTCTCGTTACGGAATCATTCTGTCGGGGTTTGTAACCGTTAGATCAACTATCCCCGATGATTACATAATGATCTAATGGTTACAAATCCCGACGGAATGATTCCGTAACGGGACTGCAGCATTTCCCGATAACATGTGTAGCCAAGTATTTAATTTTATTAAAAACAAAAACAAATACCGAGAAGGCGAGAACCTTTTGCTATTCTTTTTTTTTTTATTATTATTTTTGACCATCATTCTCGGATACAAGGTAACAAGGCGAGCTTCAGCGATAATCACACTTTCCAAAACCAAGTGACTTCAACTTATTACACCATCTGGAAATGGCAATGTCCACGAGCATGTTCACCGTCCATCGATGGGCGATTCACCCGAGAGGATTTGGAATAGCTTCCCATTGCCTTCAAGCATCCAAATCTGCAAAGGCGATAAATTTAAGCAGGTCAATTTGTTGCAGGACAAAGGTGTCGTCATCCACTTCTAGTACAAACACAGTCGTCGCCACCGATGAAAATTACGGTCGTAAGGAAGTCATTAGTGTCAATCCCAGGATCTATGACTACTTGATGGCGAATGTTAGAGAGCCAGAGGTTTTCAGTTTCCAAACCTAATTTATCATTCTTTTGATCTTGTCATTGTGCTGGGGGCTGAAGTCTTGTTTCCGTGTTGTTGATATATTTCTGCTTCTTATTTATATGAACTTCAGATATTGCGGGAGCTTAGGGAGGAAACTGCTAAAATGCAGGGTAGTCAGATGCAGGTAAATTTATCTCTGCTTCCGTAAGTACTATTAGGTTTGTTGATTTTACTATCCTCTTAAGACTCTTATTTAACCTCAGTGAACTTTGGGTGGTCTAAAAAATTAACGTATATGTAGCTGAATTAATTGCATCAACTAGTTGGTGCAACAATTTTTCTGAAATCGTTTATAAGTATGCACTTCTATTTGAAAAGTATGACGGTCGCCCGCCTAACCATTAGGCTGCCTCATCTTAGAATTTGTATAATGCAAGAAGTTATTCTGTGCTAAAGGTATCACCGGATCAAGCGCAACTTCTTGCAATGCTTGTTGAGATTCTTGGAGCAGAAAGGTGTATTGAAGTTGGCGTATACACTGTATGCATCCTGCACCTCATTTTTCATTCTCTTATACAATAAATTGTTCTGATCTAATTTTTTGTAAGACATCATTGCATCTTCAACTTTATAAGTTGCGTATGAATTTATATGAACTGTTTAATCAAGCATTGCTTTAATCTAAGATATTAGTTCCTGACCAAACTTTTAACATACCAACTCTTTGGGTCGTTGTTTGATATAAAAGTCCTTAATACTCATAAAGTTGCTCATTACTTCTGGGAAGTTTCCCATACTTTATTTATTTATTTATTTATTTTTGCATGAGCAAAGGTCTCTTATGTATCTTTTTGCTGTTTTACCAAAACTGGATGTCAACTACCCACAGCTGTTCATTCTATAAATTAAGAAGTTTCTGTGTGATGTCTCTACCATTGATATTATTTTCTGTAGGGGTACTCATCTCTTGCTGTTGCTTTAGTCCTGCCAGAAGGAGGTCAGCTAGTAGCATGTGAGAGGGACGAGAGGTCATTAGAAGTTGCACAAAGGTACTATAGCCGTGCAGGTGTTTCAAATAAGGTATGGTTTGTATTTAGCAAGACCTTTTAATGCTAATGATATTCTTTGGATACCAATTGTGTATGATCTATTTATTGGGACTTAGGTGAAAGTAAAACATGGGTTAGCTGCTGACACGTTGAAGTCGATGGTCCAGAATGGTGAAGGCAGCAGGTCCGTTGATGACTTCAATTGGTCTGATTTGGTACACATTTCGTTGTTTCTGATTCACAAACTACTCAAATGCAGTTATTTTTATATTTTATTTTTTGATTATTTTTTCTGGGACTACTATGATGCAATTATCTTCACAGTAAAATAACTATATCTTAACATTCATCTTTGTAGCTATGATTTTGCCTTTGTGGATGCAGACAAGAGAATGTACCAAGATTATTTTGAATTACTCTTGCAGTTGGTTAGTAATAGATGAATCAGGAATTTAAGATTATAAAGATCAATATTTGTGTAGAAAGTATTATTTATTGTTTGGTTGTACAGGTGAGAGTTGGAGGCCTTATAGTGATAGACAATGTTCTTTGGCATGGGCGGGTGGCAGATCCACTGGTCAAATACACTTGAACTTTGCCAAGAATCAAATCCAACAATTATTATTATTTTTTCTAAACCAGTTTTCTGGGCCCCGCAGGTAAATGACGCCAAGACGCTTAGTGTCAGAAACTTCAACAGAAAATTGATGGAGGATGACCGCGTGACCATTAGCATGGTATGCATTTGAGGGATTTCTGTTTTCTTCCCAAAGTCTTGAAAATTACTTTTATCTTTGATAAAAATCAAATGTAGGTTCCAATTGGGGATGGCATGACAATTTGTCGGAAGAGATAGTCTTTCAAGGCTTGCTAGGTAGGCGTAAAGATGGATTCTTTTCAAAAGTTAAACTAGGGGAATTTTTGGGAGAGGTTTGTGTACCATCCCTACATAGGGTCAAAGAACTACAAGTACGAGAGAGATGTTGGTTATTCTGTATGAAGGCTTTGAACTCAGTCGTATTCATATCTGTGGAGTTGAGAATCTGGAAGTGTCAAGTTACAAATTGTCGAACTACTGCACCAAGGAAGGACTTGTATATGTTCAAAAATAGAAGTTCAAATGGAAATTGGTTGGGTTGACCATTCTTTGATTGAAGATTATGATCACTGACCATGTCCTCATCACCAAATTTAACGACCTTCTTTCATGAGTCTGTCCACCTTCTTGTTATCGACACCATAAATCTCTTTTTCAAGACAAGACTTGATATGTTTTTTGGTAAGAACTTCATCATTGTAGGAAAAATTCATCTCTAAACTATCATTGTCAGAAACATATTCATAATCAGAATCTACATCTGAAGATTGAACGAAGGATTTGCCCTTGCCTTTACGAGAAACCGAAGGATAATGCCGTCTACGAGAACGAGAAGACCTATTAAAATCTGCTTTGCGCTTCTTTAAAAAATCCTTATCGCCGGTAGATTCTTGACGGAAGATCGAGTTTTCGCCATTAGTCAGAAATTCCGGTAAGGGATTCGATAAAAAAATTAAAATTGGAAACCAAAAAATAAAGATTATAATGAAGATACATAAAAAAAATTAAAAGAGCATAAGAAGAAAAAAGACGGAAGATCAAAACCTTCGAAAAAAGAAAAAGAAACTGATAGAGAAATTGAAGAGATGTGACATTTGAAA
>BKCP01005738.1:2038748-2056718 GCA_008636005.1 Striga asiatica
AATTGTTTTGACACAACTAAAACAGGAAATCTTAACCCTACACTGCCGCTCAGTCTATTGCCGCCGATTTGCCTTCCTTGGTGACGGTGGGGCTCGGCCTGTGGTCGCTCCTAACCGGTCATCCCGTGCTGGACTTGTGCGCCTTGAATTTGTTGTGAATCGGCGCCGTATGGCTCTCAATCGATGACAGAACAGAGCTTGGAGGTGCCGCCCCCTTGATCAGACTCCAGCCTGCGATGGGTGGCCTCGCTTCCTGGTCGCTGGTGGACCTTCGATGGCTGGTGGTAAGCCCTCTATCTCTCTGTTTTTTGCTTCGATTGGCGTCCCCTCCAGGAGGTTCTGTTTTCCGGCGGAACTTCCGGTGGGGTCGGGTTGTTGGCCGAGGTTTGCAGTGGTGTCGGTGGTGTGTGGTCTGAGGATGGGAAGAGGTCCTGGCTGCTGCGGCGGACGGGGAAGAGGAACCGCGTCACCTACCCCCCCTTTCGGGTGTTAGGCGGCGGGGATCCAGGGACCTAGTTTTCTTGGGCTCGACTAGTGGTGTTAGACGGGTTCGGGAGGGGTTGATGGGGGTTGGCCGATTTTTTCTCAGTTGGAGGTGGGTCGATTTGGAGAATGGTTCGGGGTTCGGTTTCGACTATTGTATAGGCGGTTGCGCAGTTTCGATAACGGTTTCTCGGGTTGTGACTCCTTTTTGTGTCGATTGTTCACTGCTGGTGAAGACTGCTTGGTTGCCGGGGAAGAACTGTTAGTTTATTTTAGTTTATTTGTTATTCTTGTTTAGTGTTTTTAGTATTTGTGTTTATGTTTATCTTTGTGTTTTAGGTTTGGGTCGTTGGCCTCGGTTAGCCCAAATGTCACCTTATTATCCTGTTGGGATCCGACACTCGGATATTACCCTGTTGGGGTCTTTGTATTTGTTTTAGTTTTGTGTTAGGTGATTCATGTAGTTCTGAGATGGTCATTCTAGCGTTGCTAGCAGGCTCTAGGCGATCTCCGGATTTGCCTCTCAGTTTTTTCAGTCTTTGGTTGTACTATTCAGCCTTTGATTGTATTCTCTTTGCACTTCGTGCGATTTTATTAATATAGTATCTCTATCATTTCGGAAAAAAAAAGACTTACCAAAATATAAAATATCAAAATATAAAATACTAANATGATAAAATTGTCTAAACAATTGAATCAATGATGTAAAAATATATATTAAATTGTTAAAAATGAAATTATAGACACAGTCTGATAAAAAGTTAAAAACTGTAATAAAGGAAAGGAATATACTAACCATCCACAACCCTGCGCTTAGAACATGTCCAGCGCAGCGCTACATTTCCTGAATACGCCAGAGTTGTGTAAAACTGATTGTCCAGCGCTGCGCTATATTTATGCGTCACATGAAATATATCTACAGTACTGCGCCAGATGTGGCGCAGTACTATTCATCTGCGCTCAATGATTTTTTTTTCTTTTTTTATCAATTATATAATTTTTGTGTAGAATTCAATCACTATATTGCTTTTTTTTGTTTATATATAATGTTTTTATGCAATATTGTTTTATAATATTTTTATATATAAATCTATATATTATTAAAAATTGATAACTTAATTTTAATTTATTTTAAACTTATTGATTGTAAATATTAATGCTAAATAAAATAATCTTGACATCTATATGTACTGTTACTAAAAGAATAATCTTGAAATCTACATATAATGTTAGTAACACTTGTATAACTTTAATTACCAATTGAGAATCACTATAATTTTCTTGATGTTGTAGGAAATACTTGATTAATCTTCTAAAAAATAACATAATCTTATATTTAATTGTATTTTTTAATCATATAGTGATAATTTAAATAACTAATTATGTGCAAGATAATATATTTCATTAAATTATATTTTTGTTATTAAAAAAAATTTAAAATAATTAAAATAAAATATAAATATTCAAGTAGAGTAAAATGTAGCGCGAACGATTGGAGAAGAACTTTGACTGTTGGTTAACTCTGCTCTAGAGTAGAGTAAATTCTACACTAGAGTAGAGATAAAGGCTTGAGATGGTCTTACATATGTATTTTTGCGCTAAAATAGCTTAGAACAACCCTCCAATGTTGTACCAGATATCCGCGCTAGATGGGAGAGATGAATAGTGTAACACTGTAGCACTGGGCTATATTTTATTTTATTTTTTTAATGTATTTAATGTAATATTAATGATAAATTGTATAATGTGTATTAGTAAATGTATTTTTAGCTAAATAACTTTGTGTAATGTATCTTTTTATGCTAAATAAATTTGTACGTTTTATTTGTTGATGTATTATAATTTTATTTTGTATTTTTTTAATATTAAAATGGTATTGCAGACATATATATATTAATTTATTTGAAATATATATATATACCAATTTATTTGAAATAAAAAATTAATAAAAAATAATATATTTAATATAAAATAAAATGTAGAGATAAGAAGTGAATGTTTAATTCTATATAGAGTAAAGTCCGCGCGTAGAGATAATGATGAGAGAGAAAGGAGTGTCATTTCTCCAACCACTGTTGTTCATTATCTTCACTTTCTCTTTCTTCTTTTTCCTTTCTTTTTCTTTTCTCGTGCGCCATCGACAACCATGACTGCTGTCCTCTTGCAGGTAAACTCCATTATTTGTACTTCAACATGTTCATCTTCATACGTAGATTCCAAATACCTTAACAATTTTACAAACGGGTGTTGGAAGGATACGAACGGGGCTACGAACGGCCACAGCCCTCCGACCCTGTACCCGACCTTCGGGCTACTGAAATCTATGAAGCTTACCGTGTAAAATCTCTTGTCTCTAGGGTCATATAGGTAATTTTGTATTTTGATTTCGGTTGAACAGTCTGGTGCTGTACGTGTCATTTGTTGTGCTCAATGTGTGGATTTCTGAATTTTGGGGTGAAAATAGAAGAGTAAGAAAGTTCTTGGGTGTTCTTCTGGAAATTAATTATTTTTGGGACTTAATTGTACTTTTTCGAAGTTGCTGTTAATAGACTTACTGCCTCCTATCCTTATGTTCTTAGGTTGTTTTATCACTTGTCATGTAGCCGTTTATGCTTGGTGTCTTTCTTAAGAAAACTTGTAGCTTAGTCTCTTCTCTGTGTGTAGTCACAAGAATTTCCCAATTATCTATTTTATAGGAAAAGTTAAGCCTCATATACGTGCAAAGCTACTCATTATCAAATATGACTATTCTCTGCTTGCTGGTTTATGAGGCTTTTTTATATGTCTGCCATCTTGTTTTGCTTCCAATATCTTCGTGGAAGTCATAGAGGTGTCTCGTGGAATTTTGTAGGAACAAGAATTACTTTGGTACCTAGTTTCTATCAATAGTTATGTTAAGAATACAAACACTAATGCTTGTTGTTCTGTCTGTGTGGCTGCTGCTCAGTTTTGAACCATTTTTCGTCCTTGTAGCTTGCTTGTAAGTGTTCGAAGTTTTCACAAGAGTTGTAGTTCTATTTCTGGTCTTTCCATAATTTCAAAAAATCAGTCCAAAATATTTTCTCTAGCAAAAGTTATGTTCGTTTATACGGTGACTACGCATGAGTTCCGTGTCTTCTGTTTGGATGTGGTTTCCACCCTTTGAAGCCCTCGTCTGTGTTGGATGTCTGAATAAAAGTTTTAGATGTGTGTCTGAGATTGTTTTGGTGCTGGAATAACTTCAGTATGTGTTTTCTATTTGAAGTTAGGTTTAAAATAAGAACGTGGCACCAGTCTGTTTGCTGTCAAGTTCACTTCGGTTTTGCAATGTTTTCACCATTGTAATGTACTCGTTAATTCTCAGAGTTTTTATTAGAGTTTTAGTCCAGTATCATATATTTTCATTTCCTCATGATTCAACATGATATCTATTTATGGTATAAATTGTGGTGAAAATACGAACACTGCACAAAACTATCATATGGCTTGTCTGTTCTGCGTTCAGTGTCGTGCCTTTCATTTCTGACATTTGGGTCCTCTAAGTACATTGATATGTTGAACAAAGCCTATATTTGACTCCTTCATTAAGGTTTTCATGTCACACTCTTTTTAGGTAGGTCAAAACTTCGAAATTACCTATATTACTAGGAATTTTGAATTGCTGCATGACATGCATTTTACGTGGATAAAAACTTGTTTAACGAGAAAAAATGAATTGTTTATGAGCGTGTATCTTGAATCTACAATTGACATTATTTTATCTTTGAATTTGTATGATTCATGAATACGTTATCTTGGCCTCATTATTTGATTCTTTATGTTCAACATGTGACTGGTATGAGAATAAGTTTGAATACGTTTTCGACGTGCATAGGCTCGCTTATCTTGGTTAATAATTGAGCAAACAGGCAATGGTTATTATCTGAATGTGTATGGTCTATTCCCATATTCTGGTCTGATTGGAGCCATCGAATAGAATTGGTCGTAGAATGGTATATTCCGGAATGTGGCTTCACCTGTGTTTCGGCCCTAGCCAAAGAGACGTCGAACCACTTGGGAGGAATAAGGTTGAAAGGAGAAGCCTTTGTCCTAGCTTGGTGTGTCACCTTTTGGTGAGTGGACATGGGTTTCCAATCAAACATTCGGTGATGCTTTATTTGAGATGAAACAGATACTAAGTGGTATGCACATCAGTCACTACCAGTTTCTTTGATGGAACTGTGTACTCCGTTTCGTAATCGTAAGCGACCACTAAAGTCCGATTTAGGATGTGTGCGATATGTCATAGTGTACATGAACTTGATTTTCGTATTTGAATAGTTTGATTGTCATCCCATGAAAACTTGTGGTCTGATGCTTTTATAAAAAAAAATTATTGGTCATGTTCTTTTGTAAAACTTATTTCGCAAAACGAGTTCTCCCTATTATAATTTTAAAAATGTTTTTTGTTTTTTTGTTTTTTTGTGTGATAAAATACTGCATTCATTTACCCCCACCCACTACCCACTCTGTCCTTTTGGCTCACCTACAACTGTCTTCAAAAAATTTTCAGAGATGTAAGTGGTGGGGTGGATAACGACTCTCTCTTCAACACAATCAATGTCGGAAAGCGGTGGCGTGGCCCGCTGCTGCTGCAGCTTCATCATCACTTCCGGCCTCACTGCCCTCTTCATGTGGCTCAGCCTCCGCACCCATCGCCCCACTTGCTTTGTCCAACGCTTTTACGTCCCTGCCCTCAACACTTCCCTAAACTCCACTACAAACCACTCCATTTTCTTCGACCTCAAGCTCGACAACAACAACAACGACAAGGGAGTCCATTACGACACCATCAACCTCACTTTCTACTACACGGCCGAAAACGGGTCGAAGCTCCAGATTGCAAATGGGTCGGTGCCCGGATTCTATCAGGGCCACGGGAAGAAGGCTCGCCGGAAAAATCAAGCCGTGGTGGCGGAAGGGGTGCCGTGGGTGGCGGCGAATGGGTCAAGGGTGGGGTTTAAGGTGGGTTTGGCAACGAGAGTGAGGTATAAGATTTTGTTTTGGAAGACAAAGAGGGAGGGAGTGGTGGTTAGCGGCAACGTGGAGGTGGATGGCTCCGGTGGGAAGGTGGGGAAGAAGGCGGTCAAGTTGACCAAGTCGTTGTCGCCGGATTTGGGGGTGCTTTGGAGGGTGGGATTTGTGGGGGGTTTCGTTTACTTGGTCATTTTATTGTTGTGAGTTTCTTTTTTCAAGGCAGAAAATTCATTTGAACTACTTTTAGTGCCCTAGTCTTTTATATTTACTAGTACATACCCCGTACGATGCACGGGATAAAAATATTAAATGGTTATTTTCAAAGGTTTTGTCCGTTTAAGTATATAAAGCAATAGGGTTATCATCTATTTTCCACCTCTTTTAATCAGCGTTAAGTGTAATAAACAATAAAGTTACAATTATTTTGCACATCTTTTAATCAGTGTTGTTTTTTATTACAAAACATTAAATGTGAGCATGTTAGGGCTAGCTTGAAAAATAATTAATATATTATCTCACTAACATATTTATACTAATATATATTTGATTTTAGTATATATATTTATTCCTTGATAGAAGAGAGAATAATAATTTTACTTATTCTTGTTCACTATATAATACTTAATTATTATTTTATTACAAATTTTGTTGTCATATAATATCATTATTATTTACAAAATTATAGAAGCTGTACGTTTTTTTTTTCTTTTTATTTTATGTAATGAAAAATATTTAATGCACGTTAGTATTATTTATTTATGTAATCAATTTAAAATATTTAAATAAATTTAAAATTAAACAGTGTATAAATATTTTACAAAATATAAACATGTTTTTTTTAATTTAATTTTGTATAGTAATTAAACAACTTTGATTTAGAAAATGCCAAAAACTCAATCCCTTTTATGATCAAGATTTTTCTAATTCACATTATAAGGATTTATAGTTTATTTAGCATATTCTGCAATGAAAATATATTTTACAAGAATTTAATTATAGAAATAAATCAAAATAAAAAAATAAAAAAATAATCATGGGTGCCGATAATATACAAATAAATCCTAAGAATATATTTTGACTTTATTTTTTTACCGTTAGTAAAACTATTTAATGTATCTGATCATTATCTCTTAAATGGTAAATTATATTAATTTAAGAATAATTTATTTTTTATATTTAACAAAATAAAGCTTAAGAAAAAAATATATTGGCAAAGATTAATTCACCAACTTGATTTTATATGATTACTTGGAAAAAAAATTCTACCTAACTAGTTTGATTTTTCATAAATATTTTTGGATAAAAAGTGAATATTTGTGAAAAAAAAATTAATATTATGGTTAGAACTTAAAATATGGTGTAATATTTATCTTGACCAAAATATTATCAACATGGATCATGAAAATCAATCTTGTAATTTATTATAATGAATATCAATGAAACTATTACAAATATTAATAAAACAATATTTATCTTGACCAAATTATTATCAACATGAATCACGAAAAATCAATCTTGTAATTTATTATAATAAATATCAATAAAAATATTGCAGATATTAATAAATTTATTTAAGTAATGTTTTTGATCATATCTTATTTGAAAACATGTATATGGAGGCATGTAATGCTGATATTTAAAAAGTTTCCAAAAATGATATGCATTAAATGTTTCTTAAATTTTTTGCTACTATTTTTAGTAAATGATAATTCTTATTATATATATATAGATGTTTATATGGTTTATTAAATTTTTTGCGTTATTGTTTTTAAATTATCAAATATAAATATACATTATATAATGAGTTGTGTCACAGACTCACATGTATTGAAAATTGAAACATGAATTAAAAATAATGATAATATTTGAATGTCCAGATAACAAAAAATAAAATAAAATAACAATAAAATTATATCTTATTTGGTTAGTTTATAAGTTCTCTGTATTTAAATAAGTCTCGTTTGGTAAGACGAGCTTTTTTTTATCTCATAAGCTACTTTAGGTAGCTTTTCAAATAAGCTAGTTGAATTTTTTTATTTCAGTTAGCTTATCAGCTAATTTTACCAAATACTTTTATAATATAAGCTAGCTTTTAGCTATAAGTCATAAGCTATAAGCTATGAGCTAAAAAATACAAATAAGTTATAAGCTAGCTTATCAGCTAGTTTTACCAAACATAGCCTATGTTGTTCTTGTGTGTTCAAAATATTTTTAGCAACTAATTGCTAAATATTACATAAATTTCCTACTAAGACCTCCACTTACTACAAAACGCAAAATTGCAGCACGGGTTGCTCCAATCGACCCCCATAAACAATCGCAAAATGAGATAAAAGTGATATTCTCTCTCTCTCTCTCTCTCTCTCTCTGTCTCTACTCGATTGGACACATATTTGCGTTCAAATGCAAAACTGGTGTGATTGGATATAAACTAGATTAGTAAAAAACCAATTAAAACTCAAATTTAACTCAGTCCAACTATCCTCAATATTATCAATATAAATATACTATCAATTAAATAATATCAACCAATCATTCTTACACATCATATCAACTTTAATTCACTCACATAATTTTAACTAACTATCACTTCCAATAATTTTTTTTTATTTTTCATTCACTCACCTAATTTTAACTAAACTTAAATTTTAAATCAACTTTAAATATTATTTTAATTTGAGCATCTACATGTTTTATGAAAATAATTAACCATTGCTAATGTAAATAATAAATTAAAAAACTTAAAATATAATATGATTTTAAAACTCTCCGTATCTTCATTTGCTTCTATAGCTTTTATGCATGCGTGGAGTCTCCCGCTTACTTTCTCAATTGTTTGAATTACTGCTTGCATACATCTCTTTGTACGAACTTCTCAATGCTCAAATTTTCCTCCATTGAAAGCTTCTTCTATACGACACCAAAATCGATCAGATGATTGGTACACCCTAATAAGTGAGTTTTGAAAAATTTCCATATAAACTCGACATAAAAGAATATCTTTATCGTAGTAATACGAAGATGAACAGGTCGATATTCTTACAAGAAGTTAGATGTGATAAAAGTTTAGTGTATAAGAATAAAAATATTGGGATGTAGGCATTACAATACCATATCTTCTTTAATAGTGAATATTTCTCACCCTCTCTATGTTTCTGGCCCAAAAATGACAACTAACTGCAAAGTCCTCACATCTCTCACTGTTGTGACTGAAATGAGTACGCTATGTAAAGATTCTCATATTTTTTAAAGTTCTGCCTTGAAAATGACCTCTCACTGCAAAAGTCCCTCAACCCTCTGTATGTTTCTCACTGGAAAATGACAATTAACTGCAAAGACCCTCAGATCTTTCAATATTTTGACCCGAAATGACCCGTCTCTACAAATATTTTCGTATTTCTAAAAGTTCTGACTCAAAAGTTTTCACATTTCTCAAAATAGTCACTTACTTTTTATTTTTTATGACCTTTTCATCCTTGTTTAAATATTCCCAGAAAACCTACCTACCTAACACCACTTGATGCAACATTATTGATGCCCTTCTTCAACAAATAATGTACTTAGTTGCTGCTTTCACAACTAACCTGGAGGCCGACACTACAAGAAAATGTTAAAATAACTACAAAATTTACCTAGACAATTGTTTTCTAGGTAAATAGCAAGATTTTACCAAGATAATACCTACAAAACATGACAAATTTATAATAAAATCATACTACAACAAATTAGCAACAAGAATAGTACTACATAATAATATGTAGGTAATTTGTTGGTATTTACCTACAAAAAAAATTTTGTAATTAAATACCAACAAATTACCTAGACATTTCCTACACTAACACACATGGAAGATTTCCTACAAATTTTATGTCGGTAAAATACCAACAATAAAAGTTTGTTGGTAAATACATACAAATTACCAAGATACTCATTACATATAAATACATTAAATTGTACCTAGAAAATTTGTCTAGGTATTTACCTACAAAATATTTCTAGGAAGATGCCTACATATTACCAACAGAAACTGTATCCCAAGAAAATATGCCTACAAACCTTTATATAGGTAAAGTACCTACAACAATATTTTCTTGGTAAATACCTATAAATTACCTACAATTTCCTTACATATTAATAAACGAAAGTTTACCTAGAAACCTTGTCTAGGTACTTTACCTACAAAGTGTTTCTAGGAAAATTCCTACACATTACCAACAAATATTGAATCTCAACAAATTTCCTACAAATGTTCATGTAGGTAAAATACCTACAGGATTTTTTGTCGATAATTACCTACAGATTTCCTAGACTTTCATTACATATTAAGTCCTTCAAGGACTTAATTGCAAATTCTTAATTTCAATTAAGTCCTTCAAAGACCACTTGATTTGGTATTATTTTTATATTTTTTTATATACTGTTACTTTTCAGCAAAACACAAGTATATAAAATATTAAATAATAAATATATTTTTATAATAAAAATCATATATTTAGTTGTTATGATTGATTCCCGTAACCGACCCAATAAACATATTATTTCGGTTCGATTTTATATTTATTCGAATCAACAATTCTAAGGAAAAATTGCACCATTCGTCCACTAATTATACCCAAGTTGCACTTTCGTCCTTTAATTATTTTTTTTTTACTTTTGGTACACTATCATTTTTTTTTTGGCAATTTTCGTCCAAATCGAGGTTCCGGTGCTCATTTTTGCCGGAAAAGCTAATGTGGCACCGGAAAAGCTGATGTGGCGCACAATCCGACTGGGCGCCACATCAGCTTTCCGGCAAAAATGAGCACCGGAACCTCGATTTGGACGAAAATTGCCATAAAAAAATGATAGTGTACCAAAAGTAAAAAAATAATAATTAAAGGACGAAAGTGCAACTCGGGTATAATTAGTGGACGAATGGTGCAATTTTTCCTAATTCTAATAAATGCACAATTTCTACATTAAATTTTTTTATATATAATATAGAATGCACAATAGTGATAGACATATCATACAATAATGTATATGGGATTGCACTTTAGCGTAACGCTAGCGACTAAAATAGTCATGTGTGAAAAAATTAAAATTTACCATATTTTTTCGGTTTCTCACATTATTTTCGCGCGGTAATTTCGGTTCATTTTAAAATTTATATATTTTGATTATTTCGATCAAAATTGAAAGAGTCGAGCTATATGAAAAATATGACTATTATGATTTATATACTTTTATGTATTGCGATTACACATTATAATTATATGGATTGCACCTTAATCACTATATGATTCCGTTGGAGGTTGGTGGTGGTGATTCCTATGGTGACATATAAGCATTCTTTTCATTGTGTGTGTGTGTGTGATGACATTATTAAATATGTTAAGCGAAAAAATAAATTGATATCCCGTAGATAATTAGTACGTATTAACTGAAAATGAGAGACTAGCTCTCTAATTAAAATTCAAATTATGAAACATATGATTAATATTGAAAATATATGATTTTATGTTCACTGCTTGATACATTTTCTAATTCAAATGCAAATTACGTATAAAATTAATCATACGATATTCATAGATAATTAACCATATAATTTTTTTATATTTACCATAATAATGAGATACAGTCAGATACAATAATATACTTAATTTCATGGATTGACAACGTATGATTTGATATTGTCGGATTAACATCCATATTGTATGTATAAAAGAAAATAAATTATATTTATTTTTATAACAATAATAAATTATATTAATATTAATTAGAAAAATAAAATTACAAAATATTTCTAGGAATTTACATTTCAAGATATTTAAATCACTAATAAAATTAAAAATAAAAAATAAAAAACTTAACACCCAAGAGATTTAAATCCAAAATAAGATAAAAACAAAATAAAATATACTTAATTTCATGGATTGACAACGTATGATTTGATATTGTCGGATTAACATCCATATTGTATGTATAAAAGGAAATAAATTATATTTATTTTTATAACAATAATAAATTATATTAATATTAATTAGAAAAATAAAATTACAAAATATTTCTAGGAATTTACATTTCAAGATATTTAAATCACTAATAAAATTAAAAATAAAAAATAAAAAACTTAACACCCAAGAGATTTAAATCCAAAATAAGATAAAAACAAAATAAAATATACTTAATTTCATGGATTGACAACGTATGATTTGATATTGTCGGATTAACATCCATATTGTATGTATAAAAGGAAATAAATTATATTTATTTTTATAACAATAATAAATTATATTAATATTAATTAGAAAAATAAAATTACAAAATATTTCTAGGAATTTACATTTCAAGATATTTAAATCACTAATAAAATTAAAAATAAAAAATAAAAAACTTAACACCCAAGAGATTTAAATCCAAAATAAGATAAAAACAAAATAAAACAAAGAACCTGTTAGGTCTCGATCACAGGACATCTAAATGAAGAGGTGAGCAAAATTACCACTCCACTCTCTTAACTTTGTATATAATGGTGTTTATAGTTTTTTAAGTACTTAAACAAGAAATAAATCTGAAAAAGTAATAAAACCATCGAACAGCCCTAGGTTTTATCAGTCACCTCTATCAACTTTTTTCAGTCTCCCGCGCACATTCTCCTCGCTCTCCGTCTCTCCACATTTTCACCTTAGCCCCTCTCGCTTCTCTTCTGACCGATACAAAGGCTCGTCGTCCCCCTGGAACCTCCGACACAAAGGCTTTGCGCCTCTCCTCGTCGCCCCGCCTTTGGGGCACCGCCTCCGACGCCTCGACTACCCGCTTCCAACCCCACTTTCAGATTTAAAGGTAATTACTAATTTTTTAAAAAATTTAAAACAGTATCTTTCTTCCCTTTCACTTAGTCATATGTTCTTGTTCAGTTGTAAGTTCTAGGAATTGTGTTAAGTTAAATTTAATTGTGATATATCTTACCCGCCTGAAATTGTTGTGCTTTAATTTGGCCCACTATATTGTTTCTACATTGGCAAGCTCACTATTTTATGTATTTGCAGTAGTGTATAGCAAGTAAGTTAGGGATTCCAGCCAAGCAGTCGTTGTTCAGCCGCTGCCACCAGCATCCGTCCTCTCTATTCCATCAATTCGAGCCTAAAATTCTCGCTGAACTCGTCTCCCAAATACGGGTGTGTGTCTCCATCTCTCTCTGCGTGTGTGTATATATGTGTGCTCTGTGTGAAATGTCCATCGTGTGTGCCTTTTGTGTGTGATTAAGGATTTGAGATATGCGGTGAAATTAGGAATTCATTTTTCTGGTTGTGATTTTCTTCATTTATATATGCTTACTCATTCTATTGATTGGATGTTAGTCGTATATATGATCTTGAGTTTGTTTGAGTTTGATTAGTCTGTTTTTCTTCGGTGTTCGATTTTGCTGCTAATTTGAGGTGCTGTTTAGGGATTTCTTTTGATGGCAAATATTTTGCGACGGTGGCGTTTATTTTTTCTCACTTCCTATTGCCTGTATTTTGGTTTTTGTTTATAAGTTTTATATGTTTCATTTAAATCGTCAATCATTTGTGATACATGTTTGCTTGTTTCTTATGTGTCGTCCGACAAACAACAACTAATCCAATTGAGTTAGAACATATGCATAGAGAGTGTTTAGATTGATCTGGTCGTTTTGTTCTTTGTATTTATTTTGATTCTTCATAATTTATTGTTATCAGAGTGTGACTATTAAGTAATGAACCGATTAGAGTGAGTATCATGGCGAGAAGAAGTGCCAAGGGTCGTGGAGGTAAGTCTTATCCTACATTAGCTGCAGCACGAGAGGCAATACGGAATGCGGCACGAGAGGAACTGGCTGATTTTACTCCGTCACATGGTGGACGCAGAGGTGGCTATTCAGCGTCACCTCCGCGTATGTGTATAATATCATTTTGCAGTCAATAATCATGTCTAAACTAAATTGAATTAACAATTTGCATACACATGGTAAACCCCTTTTATCAGGTATGAAAACTACTCAACCCTCTTTAGTAGGTACGGAGATAGGTGATGCAGTAGAGGGACAGTTGGATCAAGCTGGTGATTTACCCGATGCTTTATTGGGTATCTCTTTCATTTCTATTAGTTTCCATATATTATGTTTATATTTAATTATCTATTGTACTATAAGTTGATTTCATGGTAATTATAGATTCCAGGCATCATAGAAGTCCTTCGCCATCGGTATCTCTTGATTCAGATCATGCTACAAATGAGGATGGTAATGCTTTGTTGTCACCATCAAGGTCTATGCCATCATCATCATCATCAATGGCTTCAACTCTAGTCTCACGAACACCCGTAGAAATTGTGGGCAAGGATAGGTAAGTAAAGAGTTCACATATTATAAATTTATAATTATAGTAATTTGTCAATCTTAATTTATCAAACATTATTTCACTGTTAGATTATATCCGGGAAATGCTGTTTCAAATTTCATGACTAAACTCTTCAAAGAGAAACTTTGTCCAGAGGGTTACACATGGGCTGCAGTGACGAAGGATACATTGGATTGGTATTGGATGTTATTCAAGGTTAGAATTTCATTTTTAATATTAAGTCCCTAAAAATATAAATCCACCTTGTACTTTATAAAGCTTTGAAGTATAGCCCATTATTTTTTGAAGGATCATTTCTTCTTAGTGTGAGTATTGCATTTAATTTATTGGTTTAAAAAATTTTAAATTGCTTTATAATACTTAATTGCAGAAATCCTTCTCTTTTCCACCTGATAATGAGAGAAATGTATATAATGTTTGGTTGAGACATGCCGGGTATCGTTATTCTGAATTTATGAGTCATTTGAGGAAAACAAAAAAACAACCACCCTCTGTGCAAAAATCGATTTGGGATGCCTATTGGAAAGAGTGGAATAAAACAGAGTTCAAGGAGGTCTGTAGAAAACGGTCGGCTAATCGTCGGACTGAGGTGAATGGACCCGGTTCAGGAATGTCTGTCCACAATGGAGGGTCCAAGTCGGCAGACAATTATGCGCGAGAGTTGGTAAAATTTTCATGTGTATTAAAGAAACTTATTTTTTTATAGTCATAATTCTTTTTCGTCTACATTAGAGAAACTTATTGTTGTTGTTGTTTGGTGTTGGTCATTTTGTTAACTTCAGACTCAAAAATTGGGAAGAAAGCCTACCCATTATGAGGTCTATAAGAAATTACACTGGAATGAGGCAAAGGGAAAGTGGACAGACACTAGGTCCGAGAAAGTTGCTGTAAGTCATAAACTACTTCTTTATTCAAGTATTCATCTGCTTGTTTTTTTTATTAATTTCTCAACTTGCATTTCATTTTTTAGTTGGAGCTGGAGTCTCTTATTTCAAATGATCCGTCATTGACTGTCGACTCGAACATAGAAGAAGAACAAAGCAATAAAAGGATCGACGAGCTTTATATCACAGCCGTGGGAGGAACTTGTAAAAAACGACGCCTATACGGTATCGGGAGTTATGGCACATCACAGGTAGCTTCACTTTTCTTTGTTTTATCTTTTTATTCTCATTCAAGTGATTTTGTTAACGCTTAGAATTTGGATTTCGTGGTGATTTTAAGTGTTTTAGTTTATTTGATTATTTATGGGGTGTTTGAGTTTGTGGAATCTCTTTATTTTCTGTCCATTGAAGTTGTTAAAATTTTGTTGGTGATTGCAAATATATTTTTGTTGTGTAAGTGATGGTTATTCATGTATTTAATAATTGAAGAAAACATAACATTTAAGGTGGTGAATTGAAGATTTTTCTTTAGTTTTTTTGCAACAGTAATGGTATGAATTGAAGACCTTTCTATTATATGATTTTTTATTTTTTAGTTTGTTTGCGGATCATATGTACTGTACATGCTAGATCAACCTTTTATATTGATGTCCAAGGCAGTTAGAATTTATCTAAGTTGTTTTCTTCATTTATTTATATTGGCAAATTATTTTTGTAAAGTTGTTAGATTTATTGATTTTAATAATCTTATGCTTGAAGACCTCTTTGGAACAGCTTTCTCATTGCTCCCAGACTGAGTTGGAGCGCGTTCGAGAGGAAGGTAGGGTTGAAGGGCGAGCTGAAGTGCAAGTGAAGTTGGATGAGTTGCAACAACAATTTAAGACTTTCGAAGAACGTTTTGAGATGATGATGTCTCGCGGGAGCACATCTCAAAGTGGCGGTGAGACGAGGCTAAATGACAACTAGATGATTTTATTGTTTGTTTGATACTTGTATTATTTTTATCATATTTTGAATGCGAGTGTTATATTTTGGAGGACGGATTTATACTTGTTTGATACTTGACTTATGACATCAGTTATTTTGGATATAGTCGTGAGACTTTTGGAATTCATGGGTAATTTACTTTAAAATAGATGGTGTATTTTTTTATATGATTTTAGTATGTACTTTTTGAATTGAAAATATATCAATTTTTTTAAAAATAATAATTTGTAGCAAATATGTAGCCCTTTAAAATTTGTAGGTAATCTCTACCTATTTTACCAACAAAATATCTAGACTCAAAAAACTTGTAGGTAACTTGTAGGTACTTGATAATAATAACATGTAGGTAATTTGTAGCTGTTTCAAATTTGTAGGTAATTACTAGCTCTTGGGTTTGTTGGTAAAATGTAGACAAAAATTTTCTAAGTAATTTGTAGTGTAGTTTGTAGGTAATTGCTAGCTATGTTTTTATGTTGGTAATTTCTAGGTATATTTTGTTATTGGTAATATGTAGGCAAAAGTTATCTAGGTATTTTGTAGTAGTGTTAATGAAAACTTTTGTAGGTAATCTGTAGGTAACAGTTTTGTAGGTATTATGTTGCCATATATGTTGGTAAAATGTAGTAATTTATAGGGAAATAGCTAGACTAATATTTAACTACAAAAGTTTCTAAGTATTTTGTCGTAATGTTGATGAAAAAGTTTGTAGGTAATATGTAGATAAATATTTTGTAGGTATTATGTTGGCGTATATCTTGGTAAAATGTAGGTAATTTATAGAGAAATAGCTAGACAAATATTTAACTACAAACGTTTATAGGTATTTTGTAGCAAAGTTGATTAAAAATTTTGTAGGGAATCTGTAGGAACGAGTTTTGTTGGTATTTTGTTGGCATATATCTTGGTAAAATGTAGGTAATTTATAGGGAAATAGCTAGACAAATAATTAACTACAAATATTTTTGTTGGTATTGTGTTGGCATGCTAAAATTTTGTTTTGTTGCAATTGTGTAGTAAATGTCTAGGAAATTTACCTAGACATTGGTATGTGTCTAGGGAAAAATTTACCAACAAGCACTTTACCTACAACAGCATTTGTAGGAATTGTCTAGCTATTTTCTAGGTAAACGGATTTACCTAGAAATTTTTGTCTAGTTAAAATTGACATTTCTTGTAGTGCGAACAACTACATGTTATACATTTGCCTCATATTTTCAGTATATTTTTTGATTTCGTGTTTTTTTGTGTGTTTAGTA
Organism: Striga asiatica; assembly: GCA_008636005.1. Lineage (NCBI taxonomy): Eukaryota > Viridiplantae > Streptophyta > Magnoliopsida > Lamiales > Orobanchaceae > Striga > Striga asiatica. Next base: position 2,055,717 of record BKCP01005738.1, read on the forward strand.
TTTGTTTTGGCAGTTTTTTTCCTCTATAACTTGCGTTTGTTATTGTTTGGTTTTGAACATTTGCTACTAAAAAATGGCACCTGCTACATAAGAAGAAGTCGTAAGACGGTAATTAGCGGATCTAATCTTGTTTTAACGTTTATTAGGTGACAGTACAGATTTTCGCAAAACCTCAATAAAAACCATGGTAATTTGTTCTATGACCAATTAAAAACTAATAACATGAACACACACAGATTGAAGTTTGATAAACATGAAGAAAAAAGTAGTATTAAAACTTGTAAAAAAATAATAATAATAAAACGTATAGAAACAGGTGTACCAAATGTATTTGAGTGCCACAATTTTTGCTATGAATCCTCAAACAGTGTGCATCATTAGCAATTAAAATTATGTTTATTTGAAGGGCAAATTGGTAAACATACAATTTATTCTATCATTTATCAAGGACAAAAAATACAAAACACATTATATCCAACAAATTTTATCTTAAGTCAATCATATACACAACAAATTAATCGTGTATCATATCTCTCAATCTTGATAGACATAATAAATATTATCTTATCTCATTCGTCTTGACAAATGTGCCCATAGATTATTGCTGAAACTGAAAGTCGTATGTCAATCCCATCCGGTAGCTGGAAGAGTCGATATGCACACATTTACACATTTACACTTTTGTACCATTGATATGCACACATTTACACACACACTCACATGAGTGTGTGTAAAATCAATAGTAAAAAAGTATGTAGGGACAGTACCCTTACATGTAGCATGAAATTTTCCCCGGTAGCTCTCATCTTTTCAACCAACAGAAAACGAAAGAACGAACTTGAAAATAACAATAACGATGACAGTAATAATAATTAGAGGTAGAATATGATCAGAGTTGCCGTGTCATACTTGTGCCACCTAAGAATTATAAACTATTATTCTAAAATGGACTAAACCTTGTCAGGGGCTAGGGTGGGCTCCAGCCCCATATAAAAAAAAAAA
>BKCP01005738.1:2056900-2095966 GCA_008636005.1 Striga asiatica
GNANACTAATATATAAAATATGAAATGATTTTTTTTTTTTTTGGCAAAACAGGAGAATTCGAACAATTGACAAGTATTTGAGCAATCATCACACTTCATGCTTACATCATTTATCTGTATTATGTCTTTTATTTCTTGATTTTTAATATATTGCTACTATAATACTTTTGCTATCCCATGATGTTTAATCAATTTATTCTTTCTTGGAATAGTACATTGAATTAATATTTAGCTCACTAAATCAAATAAAATGGGCTGCTATGTAATTATCTTTTGGGCCTCTTATAACACATTGAAATACACATTTTTTGACCGATTCTATTCGTTTCCACCTCTATTAATTATTTCGATCCCATTTTCTATTAAAACACAAATAAAATACCTTGTCATCGCTTAATAAAATTAACTACAAAAAAACAAAAAATGTATTTCAAGATGAAACGGAAACTAAAATCACTGTAAATTACATGTAAAAATGACGCGAGTCATTTAGTAAGCCTTACAACATAGACAGAAACCCAAAACTCTTACCGTGTTGATCGTTGACACTCTCGGCTCGACTTGTTTGATAGACAAACTCAATTAGTTGTTTGATTTGAGCTCGTGCTAATATACAAGCTAGTCGAGCTTGAAGTTTTATATGTCAAACAAAAGTATGTAACGGGACAACTTAATTCAAATAACATCAATAATTTTGCAGCTTCGGATGAAAAAAAAATTCTAGCTACGCCCAACCTTGTGGAGGTGGTACCCTATATTCCACTTTGTGGTTCACGATAAAAGGAAATCCCGCTAGCCAATAGCCTTTCACTATTTGACACACCTCTGCCCCACCGCAATATTTATCCATAAAACCATGGCCAGTTTTTTATTTTTTATTTTTTATTTATTTATTTTTTTGAACCAGCATAACATTACACATGGTTTAAACTATTACGTCAAAATGTTTTTCTTTTTTTAATTTATTTAACTCTTATTACAATCAAATAAATCATACATTATTTATCATTATTATGAGGAAAATGAAAATAGAGAAAATGGAATATTCATGAAATTAACATCTTTATAAGTCTATAGTTAGTGATAGGGTCAAACAGTGTCATCAATGGTTGATTTCATCCTACTCACATGCAGTTATCCTATGGGATTTCACCCCATACTGACACTACAAGAATAATCATTTTTAATGACGATAATTTTTGTCGCTATGTCTTCAGAAAAAATACCGTCGCTAATAATGTCCTAATATTGTCGCTATATGTTCGAATGTCGTCACAATAATACCTCTTATTGTGATGGTATTTTTTGTGACGACATAGCGACAAAAATTATCGTCACTAAAAATGATTATTCTTGTAGCGTGACAATGGTTGATTTCACCCTACTCACATGTAGTTATCACTGCCCCATGAAATAGGATCGACCTTGCCCTCGTCAACCCATAACTGGTAAATGTTTTATTTTGCACTTGCTGCAACTTTCAAATCTATTACAAGTGATTTCCATTCTGCAATACACTCTTATGTACTACACTTTGTTACACAAAATCAATTTCAAATTCTATTATCCTTTTTTTTATTCTTAGTTTTTCGTGATTTTGATCAAAAAAGTTTTGATTTCATAATATTGTCTCACCATTCACTCTTCAAAGGATCATATTTATTTTACTCACGAAGAATACTTGTATGCTGCACCATTTGTCAAGAGTTTTGATTACATTGAAAAAATACTATCAAACAAGCTAGGCAAATGTAAACTTCATTTACACACACAATACTCAGTCACCTACTCTTGCACATGTTTGATGAATTTGAATAAAAAAACCTCAATCATTCGTCACATGGTGAAAATAAACTCGATTTAAATAGATATAAAATCTTAATCATCAGCCACATGGCGAATGAAACTAAAACACTGATTACTGGTTTAAATAGAAATTCTCAATCATGGGCCACATGGTGAAAGGCAATTTCTTATTCCACCCATAAACCAGTAATAAGAGATTTGGGCAACAGTAGTAATGAATTCAAGAATTGAGATGACGAGAATCCCACAAGATTTGATTTCATTACAAACTGGGAAAACACATAAGCCTAACTTACGTACACACAACAGCCAGGCCAGCCGCGTGATCTTCGAATAACAACATTCAATAACAACTCAAATTGAAGAAGAAAATTTACAGATTTAATTAAAAAGAAGGGAATCGGACCTTTTGGCGAACCTGCCTTTGATTCTAGGCCGTGTCTCCGCATATGCCTTTCTGGAAGCGTATCTAATGGTTTTCTCAAACTTCCTGTTCTTCCTCTTCTCTCTGTATCTCAAAACCCTAGCATCTCTGTCCTGCCCCGAAACCGGAACCGGAGGAGGAGGATCCGCTTCGGATTTTTCCGACATGGCCGTCTGCTCTGGGACCACACCAACCTCCATCGATGAAGACGATACCTGTCATAGTTTATTCCCACAATAGTTCCACAATTTTGAACTCTAATTCTATTCATTAGGAAAATATAAAAAGGAGACCTACACTTTGGCTAAGAGATTGGGCTGTGAAGTTGTACATGAAAGGCTTGGGCCTGAAGTAGTCCATTTCGTAGGTGGGGAACCCATCCACAACCGGTTCTGGGTAGTGGACCGGCCCAAACTCGGTCTTACTGCTCTGCACGGGGACAACTCCGTCGGCGGAGTACCGATTGCGCGGCTCGTGGTGCTCGTCGCCGATCAGATCCATGTCCACATAGGGGTTCGTGTCGGCGAACAGGTACTCGGGCGACCCGGATTCTTCGGGCTTGTCGATGGCGTTGGGGAGGAGGAGCCAAGAGGCGGCCTCCGCCTCCTCCTCCTCGGAGAAGTCGTCGGCGGGGGGCTTGGCGTGGTAGAATGGGGCGAGGGGGAGGCGTTCGTGGCGGCGGGCGAGGGGGTTGGCGGAGTGGATGTCGCGGTCGCAGGCGGGGCAGAGGGCTGCGGCGTCGGCCTTGCAGGTGACGGCGGCGGGGGCGTGCTCGCAGACCTCGCAGACCAAGACGCGGGCGTGGCGGGACGCGAGCTTGTTGGCGGCGTGGATGTTGGCGTCGCACGCAACGCAGAGGAAGGCGGAGTCCGCGCGGCAGAACACCGTCGACGGGGCCGCCTTGCACGAGTCGCAGATCTTAGCCGTCAGGCTCCGTGTTTCACTACCCATTCGATTTATTTATTTATTTTTTGTTTCTACTAGCCTTAGCCTCTCTCTCTCTCTCTCTGGCTTTTCTTGAGTGAAGCAGTACTGTCTCTGTGTTGCACTGCTGTAGCCTGTATGTTGGGAACATTAGCCAAAAACGGGCTGGTGGAGATCTAAGCATTAGCCAATAAGAACCTGACAACTGGTTAAATCTTAGCCAAATGAAAATGGCGAAATATAATAAATTTGCGAAATAAAAGTGAGGTGTCATTTTATTAGAAATTAGACATGGCTGGGTGGGTCACAATACACAGACACGAAAATTTGGGCTGGGTTTCCTCGTAATAATTTATTAGGGATACCGGATGAACAAAATTCAAAATAATTTTATTATTGTTATAATATGAAAACTTATACTGAAAATAATTTAAAACAGTATATGTTGTATTACTAGTAGAGTTAAATTCTGAGCAACATAAACAGGAAAATAAATATGTTTGTGTTTGTGTTGATCTTATTGTTTATGTTTGTGTTGACTTGTAGCCACTTGGTCTTGCTGAAAATATTTGTATTGGGGGTCGGGAGTACACGTATAATGCATGGGTAGATTTGTAAAAGTTGGTTTGTGACATGTCAATCATGTGTGGAAGAGCATTAGACGTGTTTTGTTTTATATGATTCGAGATTATTATCAAGTTGAATATCGACTATAAGGATCCCGGGGAAAAATGAGATTGGCATGCATTAGGACATAATGATCGAGTAAGCAAATTTACCTTTTCGAAAGGTTGACGACATTGTTTGCTTGAGAACAAGCAAAAGTCAGTGTGAGGGAGTTGTTTTGTATGTTTTGTAAGTGTTATATTTGTGTTCGTTTAGTTTATTTTATATTTTTCCCGGTCCATATAGTCGTTTTTGTTTGTTTTTTGTGTTTTTGTGTCGTTTTGTTGACTTGTGCTTTTTATTTCTTTTTTATCTTTTATTTTATAGAAATTTTGCGTTTTGGAGAGTCACCAAAAATTCGCTGAAAAATTACCGGGAAAATTGCCAAAAAATTGCCAGAGAGTTCTTGGCTCAGTCAACGCCTAGTGAACCTGAGCCCCTTCACACACAGTCCTAGGCCATGCTCCCATCACACCCGTGCTCCTGATGCCTACGAGACCCATGCCGCACCTGCATCCAACACCAGGCAGCACTCGCAACGAGTTATTTTTCGCGCCCCAGCAGACTTGCACTTGCCAGCGAGTCATATCCCACGTTCCCGCGAGTCCTAATAGCGCCCAACACTCGCAGCGAGTTATTTCTCGTGCCCCAGCAGACCCGCACTCGCCAGCTAGCCATTTTTCGCGTCCGCGCGAGTCTAGCGCCCCAACAGCACCATGCAACACTCGCAAAGAGTGATTTTCCGCGTCTGCGCAAGCCCAACATCCAAGACCTAGCACACTCGCTGCGAACTTGATTTCGAGACCCAGTCAGCTGCCGATTTCATTAAATGATGTGTTTTTAGTATGTGTTTGTAGTGTAACTATGAATAAAATTGAGCCCTTGTATTTTGGGCATCACTGTCTCATTTGTAAGATTTTTCTTCTTAGTTCTCTCTCTCTCTCTCTCTCTCTTAGATATATATATATATATATATATATATATGTATATATATAGATATTTATTTTCTTTCTCTCTCTAGGAGCTCGAAGACCTAATTTTTATTGTAATAATTCTCCATCAAGATTGCAACTTTCCGGCTTACTTCTTCTCTTGGATGATACTAGAGACTTAGAGACATAGTTTAAGGTCCAAGATCTCGTAAGTTTTACTTGTCTTTACTTATTATATTTTTCTAAGGTAAATGTAGAAGCTTTAATGAGTAAAATGTTTTCATTCTTGTAGGCTAGGGATTATATATGTGATTTTGTTATTGATTGTGTTAACGAAAATTGATTGAGAGCTCGATTAGTTGATTCGCGAGTGATAATTTCTTGATTACATGTTCTCAAACCTATGAGTGTCTTCTTTTTATCTCGGGTTTTTTTGTGCTTAGTTCTTTTTTCTCTCTATTTTTCTTTCCATTGTAATTTGAGGACTTGCGAGTATTAAAGTTTGAATTTTACTTTCGTTTTAGTTTAAGTTGCGACATTAGCTTAATTCAACCACCAAATTGCGAGCAAAGTGTTTAAGATATTCTATTTCTTTTTCTTGTGTGAGTCAATCGTTGCTTGAATTCGTGTATGAACAACCTTCCTTGAGAGGCATTGCCCGAGGTCGAGTTTTATTCCGTACTCCGCCAAAAAACAACTTAACACGACCAAAGAAAGTAAACAACAAAACACTATAATTATAGTTTATATGTTGTTTATTAACTGGATAATAGAAAAACGAATTCTCAAACTACTTGTTTCACTCACGTTTATAATCAGTATATCCTAATTACTTTGTATCATTTTGATTTTTATGTTTTACATAAATGTTCTGTAATTGGTACGAGGATCAGCCACGCGGTGGGCAGGGGATTGTCCCAGACCCGATCTCTGCGCATCCAGGGCTCATTGGGCCCGATCTCCACACAACCCGGGATCGCCGAGCCCGTCTGCGGTGTCGGTTGGCCGACATTGGCATTGGTCAGGCCGCCGCCAACGATGGCTCCGCCTCCGAGATATGTAATATATATTTTTTAATATACATCTCGTAATCAATAAATATATCGTTTCCAAAATGTATGGATCAGTTATCTATTTTCGTGCTTTGATTGGAGAAATAGATTATGAGATAATAACTTACATATGTGGAAATATAAATAGTTTATTGCACAAAATTATAATTCAAAAATCACATTAGTTAAGTGGAAATCACAAAAAAAATTATATCCATTTGTGTAGTTTAGCCTAACTATAATGGCAGTGTTTATACTAGACTCACGTTAGTTGTGAAAAAGGGAATTTCCCATTAATTAAGAATCTATACTTAGTTTGATTTGTTTACTTTATCCTGTTCGCTAGTCGGAGAAAAGAGGCTAATAGTGCTTCATGACATCTCTGTTTTAGTGGGTCATTCTTATCAAGTTGCGAATCAAATAAAATTCATCACTACAATTTTTCCTTTAATCATTTACGAACTTATAAATTTTTTTCTTTTTAGTGTACTTCACTTTAAATTCATTGAGACGTAAAGCATGTAATGTTCTTGTCGTGAACGCATTAATTATATTTCTAATGGAATTCTTATCACATTCCATACAACGTAACAAATTGTTTTATTTTTTTTCTTATTATTTCTACGAATTAATATGCAATTAGGAGTAATAAATTAGCATAAACCATAAATTCCGCAGCTGTAGTTGCATGGAATGGAAGTAATGAAACTAATAAAGAATAATAATTGCCAATACTAATTACTCTCCACTAATCTACAGCTGTGAAGAAATATTAATAATTAATGTCCCTCAAAGGCCTTTGGAGCTGGAATAAACAGTCTTCCTTTTTTTCTCATCGGAAAATTTACATATGGCCGATCACAAAATTGAGACACAACAAACATANAAAAAAAAAAATTATGAGCAGATATTCATTTAAAAAAAAAAAGAAAAGAAAATCTCAATGGCTGTGTCCTGGGCTCGCTTGTGATGACTCATTGGCTCCATCCTCATTTTCCTGAACCGCTTCACCTTTTCCCATAATGTCTAATTTGTCATTTTCCATTCCTTTGCTGTCGTCATTAAGACGAGAATTAGTCTTACTGTTAGAAACAGGGGTTGCCAGGAAAGTGGGTTTCATGTCTCCGGCCATGATGACCAGAAACTTCTCCTCGAAGACCGGCGGCGCCTTGTCGTCGGATCCGCCGTCTCCTTTCTCTCCGCCGCGCTCGACGTCTCTCTCGTTGCCGTCGCCGGAGAGCTTCAAGTAGGAGCAGGCGAGTATAAGCAGGGCGAAGGCTATGAGCCCCAGCATCGCCGCCAGGCCGCCGAAGAGGTACGGCACCGGAGAGTGCCACGGAGACATCGGGGCGGCCGCCGGAGGCGTGAATTTCGCCCTGGAGGCGCCGGCGGCGGATAACTTTTCCACCGGAGTCGAGTGAAATAAATCAGCGGCGGGTCTCATCTTCTCACTCTCTCCTTTTTCTGTTTTGTGAATGTTATGGTTTTGTTATCTGGTAGTAGCGAATGTGGAGAAAGGGAAATGGCGGAGATTTTCGAAAGAGAAAAAAAGCAACTGTGGTTGTGTGTGTGTGTGTGTGAGGTGTGACGGAAGGTAGCACGTTTATATAGAAAGTGGGTGTAAAGGGGTGAGCTGGGTGAGGGGGTTTTTGTTGTGTGCTGATATCACTCAACTCAACTAATGATGGGACCCACCATGGCCACGTTATGTGTAAGATGGGCACGCTAGGGAGGAAACGAGGGTCCTTTTTTTGCGGACAGGATGTCCCTTTGGTTGTTAGAGCTGCACTAAATGAAAATGAGGGTACTTCTTTAAGAGAATAAGAATTTTGGAGTTTATACTTTATATGAGCATATAGTGAAAATTTCATTACAGAGAAATTGTATCAATTTAATAATTGAGTTTTATTCATTTTTAATAGAAGGTTACATTTTAGATTATTCTTACTTTGAAGCTCACTTGTTTTACTTAATTTCTCAGTGTAAGGTTTAACTGACTTTACTTTTCGGCATAAATATGTGAATCATAATAATATTTTTTACAATCTATATTTACGTATTTATGTGAAAAATATTAGCTACATTTAACAATTAACTTAAATGAGGAACTTAAACAATATAAGTTATATTTATATGCAAATGTTTAATATATTTTATTTTCAAAAAATTAATAAGAGAATTCAAAAATATATAATTTAAATATTATTTTAATTAATAATCTAAATGTAATAAAATTAAGAAATGAAATATGTGAAAAATATGTAATCATAAAAGATGTGAAAATTATTTTTGTTCACATAATTATTAATTATATCAAAAAACAAAGTTAGTTGGTTCGTATATTTATGCCAAAAAGTAAAGGTTGTTGGCCCTTACATAGAGAAGTTAAAAAAAAAGTATGATTAAATTGAGAATAACCTAACAAGTAAATTTTCTGTTGAGAAACAATAAAATTCAGACCTTAAATAGATATAATTCTAAAAATTTGCATCTTGTAGTGGAATTTGTGTTTGGATATAAGTTATTTTGGATTTGGCTGAATTTGATTGGATAGCCATGGTTAATTTTAAAAAAATTGATTAAGCTATATTTAAGTGAAATTTTGAGTTTGTATTAAAATAATTTTAAAAAAGTTGATTAAAAAAGCTATATTTTTTAGTTCGTGATAGATTCTGTGGGGATCATGCATATTTGCGATCCCACAAAGTGCATTCGAAACGCAGTTGGTCATGGTTCTGAATTGATTTTGGAGGTAGAGAGTAATACCAACGGTGCGCTTTTCCTAGAGTGAGGAAAAACATCTGCCAACGAATAGCGTCATTGACACCCTGAAGATCCATCCAAGACGTGTATTGTCCTAGGAGGGCGTCTAGGCCAGTGTTGCCATGATTGAGGCCGGTTTATGAGACCTTGATCTTGCTAGAGAAGATCTCTGGTAGTATATGAGAAGACTGTTATGAAGTAGGATTGGAGGAAGCCCTTTCAGGAGATGAGAGAGTGTTGGAGGTACCCGATTAGCGGTCTCTAGTGTCTGTAGAGCTTCAAGCTCGATGATCCTTTCTTTTTTTTTTTTTTCCTTTGTCCTCTTTGCAGAGGATCTTTTTGGTAATCTGTTGGCGAAGGTTGAGCATCGAATGAAAGTTGGAACTCGTATGGGCCTGGCTGTCACTCATTCGTTCACGATCCTTGGAATGATTAGTACGCTCAGTACGCTTTTTTCTTTTCCCTTGTCAAGGGCCCCAGTTTTTTCTGGGGATTGGACTTCTTGAATCTCAGGATTTCGCGTTCGGCCATGATTGAGTAGTGAGAGGATTAGTTTTCTAAAGGGGTTAATTTTGCAAGATTTGAGAAAACCGGTTACTAAGGCCTTTGATGAAAGCAGGATTGGATTAGGTTGATAACATCAGGAGGAGGAGGGGGACGACTATTATCCTCAGGTTGAAGTGAAGTAGGCTTATAAAAATGAGAAATGATGACATCTGACTGTTATAAGGTGGATTCACTGAAATAAGTGATCGAGCGCTTCCTCTAACGTCAATTTGTTGATGAGAGACGTCAATTGCTCCTAAAAAATTGAGGATTAGGGACTAATTTGGTGAGTTTAGGGAGCGTATTTGTGCTAAAATTGAAATAACGCGAGATGTCGTTCATCTATTGTGAGACCAACGAGGAGAAAGGTTCTCCGAGGGAAATAACTGGCAATATTTTGTGTTACAATGAGGGCCGCAAAGCTTGGGGTGAGCGTGGTGTGGGACGGTTCAGGATTTGACCTATTTCGGTACCTGTCCGGCTTTTATGAACTGGTCCGGGACGAGATACCATCCCAAATGGATCGGTTTTGTTGATAACTAATTTGGCTCCAATTAATTAAATAATAAATAAAATAATAAAGAAAGGCCCAATAACAAGAATCGAAAATATATGATAAATAAATATACAAACAGGTTCTCAAAACTGACAACCTACAAGTCGACCGGATCCCCAAGTGCCGATTCTATCCGCTACTAGGTCGAGCAGAATCCGAGGTGATCCACTGGCACAGATACCATAAAGGAACCGCTTCCGGGAGACGCAATAATTGGCGACAGGACAGACGTCAATCGAAGTCGTCAAAAGTTCTAAGTGGGCCCTCAAATGTCACATGGCATTAAATGCTAGTGTATTGTTTTTATCCATTTATTAAATTAACTCACATGTATATATATGTGTAGATGTAGAGGAGGAGAGATAAAGAGAAGAACTATTCATCCTTCTCCCAACAACAAATCAAAATAAAATGAAGCTCCATTCTTGATATTTTCCACCCTTGATATTCATACAAAAATTCAAGAAATACATTATTGTGTTGATAAAATTTCGTATATCAATAGGTATCAATCAGGACCGGGATAAAACGGTTCAGGATCAGGACAAAACGGATAAGAAAAAGAAACTCAACCAAATATTGATTTCATTAAAACAAGTAATCGAAAACATGAGTGAATGTGAAAACTGAACTTCACTCCCGTTACCGTAATCAATAATCTCTCATGACTTACACAATTACACATTTGTGCTAAATACATTTGGGTAGTTCATGCCATTATTTAGTTTTCTTAATTTTTTTTTTGGTCCAGAGATGGGCTTTTATAGTTATACTGGTATTCGACCTGTGCATTTGCACAGATGATGTAAATAAAGTATTATGAGTTATTTGTAAACATATAATATTAAAATTATAAATTAGATAATGGTATTATATTTTAAACATAGAGTATTATAAATTATATTTATGCATATAATATTGAAATTATAAGTTAGATACTGTTATTATGTTTAAAATTTAATCATTGGTTAAAATAAATAGTACTTAACGATTTAATTGCATATGAATCACTATATTGATTGCATACAATGTAATAAATAATATAATTTTTGTAATTATGGAAGATTATGACCAATTAATTAGCTTAAAAATATTAAATTTATTATAACAATTGCTTATGCAATTTTAAGAAATTTTATTATGACATAAAATAAATCATTTAAAAAACAATCACTTAATCAGATAAAAAATATAATATTAATTTTGGAATAAATAACTTGACCAAAAAGGTTTTAGAATATAATATCTTATGTTTATATATTTTTCATATATCTTTTAGTGTAAAATATAATTACTAATTTTAAGAATGAGTATTATATGATACAATAAAAATATATTTATTACTGTGTTAATATAAAAGAAATTATTTTATCATTAATGTGATAAGGTGGATAATAATAATAATAATAATAATAATNCGAGGAGTAACTCCCAAAAAAGCCGAACTGACTCTCGATGCCGGAAGGGAACCGAACAACGGAAACTCCCGTAAGTGCCGAGCTGGATTCCGGATTTAACTGACCCTGACATCCCCGCGGGTCCATTCACGAGCCCGGCGTTTGTGCTGTTCAGACACCGGTGCCGACCTAAAATAAGTGACGGGCTGAAGTAAGGTCCCGGGGGGTCGAAAGAACGCGGCGGTTGCCCCAGAGAGAGATGCCGAGCCCGATAATAATGTAATAGTGCCACTTGGAGGGCAATCATTGGTGATTGGACGGGGCGTCGTAGCCTGCAGGCCTACATCCACTAGCCAAGACATAAAGCCTGCCAGCATTAAATGACCCCCATGTGTGCATTAAATGCCTGCCAGACAATGATGAGGAAAACCTCAAATCGCATTAAATTCTGTCAGGGAGACGCCGAACTGCTCTGCCAGAGTACTGTACGACAAGACTAGTGAACAGTACCTGAACAGTGCCACATTTAAGGCCACTATAAATAGCAACCCATCTCATTTATTTCTAGATTGTTGAATCTCCAACTTTCAGACGCTCTCTCTACTTTCTCTCTCTAGACTTGTAATAAACCATTGTAAGAATTTGTAAGGATATCGCAAGTGTCGACCTCGTGATCGATTAACAAAATCATAATTAAATCATACTTCTTCCTCTTTTTTTCTATTTCATACTTCCTATCGTATTTCTTTAACCGTTGACCGGAAACGTCCGTCAACAGTTTGGCGCTAGAAGGAGGACACCATAAGTTACTTGGTATCAATTTTTCGATCTTGTGAGACTCCACATCACACCCATCTTTTTCCTACTTTTCACTTCCGAAAGCTACTCAAAATTCCCTCATCCGGCCGCGACGAGTCCACCCAGCAGTCCGACGCCCATTCTCGTCGGCGCAACGGCGGAGAGACCTCTCGCCGCGCTCAGCAGGGGCCCATAGTCCCTGTTCCTCCGGTCCCGACCTTTGCTAAGGCCATGCAGCACCCCAACGTCCTCAAAGCTCTCGAGGGGGTCTTTACAAAGGCGCTCGCAAGCCAGGTAGCCGGGGGAAACACCGTGGCCCCCACGGAGAATCCCGGCAACACCCTGCTTCATACCCCCAAAAAGGGGGTCGGGGGGCAGAGGCCGAATCCGGCCACATCCAAGACCACAGCACAGTCTCCCAATCTAGAAGCCCGAAACCGCCGCGAAAATGGCCCTGCACCCATCGAACAGACTGGCGAAAGACAAACAGACCAGAGCGTGCGGATCTTCCGCCAGCCCATTCACCAGCGTTTAGGGGGCAGAAGTCAAGCTAATCGCGACCTGAGGGAGGTCATTGAACAAGGGAAAGCCATCAGCCGCGATTCCGACTAGGTCACGGCTCTTAAGCGCAGGATCACCGAACTGGGGGGACGATACTCCGTCCAAGAGGTGCCGCCCCCTCACCCCCATGCACGATCAACTCCTCGGGTCGTGGATCACGCTTCGCCACTGTCGCCGGACATCTTTCAGGAAGCCGTACCAAAGAAGATAAAGGTGCCCCAGCTCGGCTTTTATGATGGGAGCTCGGTCCTTGATTCCCACATTGGCCTCTACACCTCGTGGATGGACCTACACGGCGCCTCTGATGCCCTACGCTGCCGTATGTTCTCCTTGACACTGGGGCCGAAGGCGCAGAGGTGGTATAACTCTCTCTACCCTCATTCCATCTCCACCTGGGGGCAGCTCAGGTCGGCGTTCCGGTCACACTTCATCGGATCGCAGGTCAACCTCGCCCCCAAGGAGTCCATCGCCAACATTGTTCAGGGCGAGAATGAGAGCTTGAAGGACTACATCGCTCGGTTCGACGACCGAGTCCAGAACATGAAGCGATGCCACCCTGACGCCCTACTGATTATCGCTCAGGGCGGTCTGAGACCGAAGACGCTGTTTAAATGGTCCCTGTGCCAGAACAAGCCAACTACTTACCAGGATCCTTTCCCGAGCTCAGGACTACATAATGGCGGAGAAATCCTCGTCAATCCCGACTTTCGACACCACGCCGGCGCCGGCGAAGGCGAAGGCGAAGGAGAAAAAACCTGGAAAGTTGAGCAAATCATTCGCTGAAGTCCGAGCTCAGTAGAGACAAAGAGCTGAGAGGCTGAAGGAAAGCCATCAGAGCGTCTTCTCGGTGGGGGCCGCCGCGATTTACGAAGATAGGTCCGCTCCCCTTGGTTGGGGTTGACGCCGGCCGGGCCGAAGAAGAGCCCGGGATCGACCTGGACCTGGACAGGGGGAGAAGGACCGGCAAAGACCAGGTCATCGAAGAAGACGAGCTCGACCCCCGAACCTAGTACGAAGAGAAATAGGGGACAAAGAGGGCCGAGCCTATGGACGAAGTTGAAATCATCTTCATCGACGGGGAGACGTGCCAGAAGCAACTCCGGATCGGGAGCAAGTTGCCGGGGCCGCTCAAAGCCGAGCTGACCAAGTTCCTCCGGGAAAATGCAGATGTCTTTGCGTGGACCCACGAAGACATGGTCGGTATCGACCCGCGGGTCTCCTGCCGCCGGCTGCAGGTCGATCCCACGGTCAGGCCGGTCGTGCAAAAACGAAGGAAGCTCGGCCCGGAACGACAACAAGCCTTGAAAGAAGAGGTGATCAAGCTCAAGGATAACGAATACATCCGTGAAGTTCGGTACCCGACCTGGGTAGCCAATCCGGTACTTGTGAAGAAGAGCAGCGGAGCATGGCGCCTGTGCATCGATTTCTCTGATCTGAACAAGGCATGCCCCAAAGACAGCTACCCTCTCCCCCACATCGATTACATGGTCGACGCTACCTCGGGGCACGAGCTGATGAGTTTCATAAATGCATACTCCGGCTACAACCAGATCCCCATGCATCCGGACGATGAAGAACATACCTCCTTCTACTCGGCGCGCGGGCTATATTACTACACGATGATGCCATTTGGGCTGAAGAACGCCGGGGCCACCTACCAACGCTTGGTGAATAAGATGTTTGCTAGTCTGATAGGTGTGTGTATGGAAGTGTATGTAGATGACATGTTAGTCAAATCCGTGTACGCATCCGACCATGTAAACGATCTCAATAAAATGTTCGCTATTTTGCGTGATTATTCGATGAAGTTAAACCCGAAAAAATGTACTTTTGGCGTCAGTTCGGGAAAATTCTTGGGATACATAGTCAGTCAGCGCAGCATCGACGCAAACCCCGAAAAGATCAAGGCGGTGCAAGACCTTCGACCGCCGACATCGATCAAGGGAGTCCAGAGTCTGACCGACAAACTCGCTGCCCTGAGCCAGTTCATCTCCAAGTCCACCGACCGCTGCAAACTTTTCTTTGACGCAATCAAGAAAAGTCACAAGTTCGAGTGGACGTCGGACTGCCAAAGAGCGTTAGAGGCGATCAAGGAGACCCTCAGCCAGGCTCCGACAATGCAGAAACCCCGCCCAGGCGAGATGCTTTCTCTGTACCTGGGGATTTCCGACGTGGCCGTAAGTGCCGCTCTTATCCGGGAGGAGGATTCGAACCAATTTCCGATCTACTATGTGAGCAAGGCCCTTCACGATGGCGAGCTGCGGTACCCGCCCATGGAGAAGCTGGCCTTCGCCCTGGTGACCGCAGCCCGGAAGTTGAGGCCATACCTCCTTGAATACTCGGTCACCGTCCTCACGGCCTACCCACTCCGACAAATCCTGCACCGACCTGACACTTCAGGTCGACTGGTGAAATGGGTGGTGGAGCTAGGACAATACGACATCCATTACCGACCCCGAACAGCAATGAAGGAGCAGGTACTATCAGACTTCATAGCCGAATTCATGCCGGGAATCGAAGAGGCGAACGGCGAGGAGCCTTGGGTGATGTACGTTGATGGGTCCTCCACTGCCGGACGAGCAAGCGGGGGGTCGTCCTCGTGGATCCCCAAAAGAAACTCTTTTTCCATTCAATCCAGTACCTCTTCCCGGCGACCAATAACGAGGCCGAATACGAGTCATTGCTATCCGGGCTCGCCCTGGCCGAGGCCATGAGCTTAACCGACCTCATCGTATACTCCGACTCGATGCTAATGGTCAAGCAAATCTCCGGGGAGATCGAGGTCAAAGAACCAAGGTTGGTCCCATACTTAGGATTGGTGAAGAAAAGATTGGCCAAACTTCGGACCAAGATAGAGCACATTCCCCGGACAGAGAACGTGCAGGCCGGCGCTTTGGCCCGCCTCGCCTCAAGTGCCGGGATGGAAAGCGTCGAATACGTCCAAGTCAGCCACAAAGAGCAGTCTTCGGTGCTCGGCCCATCCTTCCTAAGTGTCGGCCAGACTTCCTAAGAAGAGGACCCGAGCTGGATGGTCCCGATCCGATCGTATCTCGAGACCGGTGCGTTGCCGTCTGACCCAAACGAGGCCAGGCAACTCCGTACCCGGACAACTCGATTTACGATCGTGGCCGGTGAACTATTCAAGAGGGGATATTCGGCGCCTTTGCTCAAATGCGTAGACGAGAAGGGCGCCGAGTACATCCTCAAAGAGGTCCACGAGGGCGTATGCGGAAACCACTCTGGTGGCTACGCCCTCGCCCACAAAGTCCTCAGGCAAGGATACTACTGCCTAGCCTGAAAAAGGACGCCCTGGACATAGCCCGAAGATGTGCAAAATGCCAGACCTTCGCGCCGAACATCATCCAACCTTTCCAACCCCTGAAGTCGATATTCAGCCCGTGGTCATTCGTGAAATGGGGCGTCGACCTGATCGGTCCCTTACCCACCGGAAAGGGCGGAGTGAAGTACGCGGTTGTCGCAGTGGATTACTTCATAAAAGGGGCAGAAGCCGAGCCGCTTGCCACCATCACCGAGCAGAAAATGATCGACTTCCTATGGAAATCCATCATATGCCGCTTCGGGGTGCCGAACTCGATAATCACTGATAACGGAAGTCAGTTCGAGGGGAGGAAGCTGGAGGCATTTTGCGAAGTGCACGGCATCAAACACTTCTTCTCGACACCCTATCATCCCCAATCCAACGGCCAAGTCGAAGCTGTAAATAAAATAATTAAATGACCCCCATGTGTGCATTAAATGCCTGCCAGGAAATAATGAGAAAAATCTCAAATCGCATTAAATTCTGTCAGGGAGACGCCGAACTGCTCTGCCAGAGTACTGTATGACAAGACTGGTGAACAGTACCTGAACAGTGCCACATTTAAGGCCACTATAAATAGCAACCCATCTCATTTATTTCTGGGTTGTTGAATCTCCAACTTTTAGACTCTCTCTCTATTTTCTCTCTCTAGACTTGTAAAAACCACTGTAAGAATTTGTAAGGATATCGCAAGTGCCAACCTCGTACGAGAGAACGACCTCGTGATCGATTAATAAAATCATAATTAAATCGTACTTCTTCCCATTTTTTCGTATTTCATACTTCCTATCGTATTTCTTTAACCGTTGACCGGAAACGTCCGTCAACAATATATGTAAACATAAAAAAATGTATTTAATTATTAACTATATAATATTTAATTCCATGATTGTTGCTATTAATTATATAATAGTATTAAAATTTGCATAATCTTGTGTATGATGTTATGTAACGGACTGAAACATATTATCTCATTTTATTATTTTAATTAATTAATTTTTTATTGATTTTTTTTCATAGTAATTTGACCTTAATTGTTGCTTGAACATTGACTGCTTTTATGAATTCATATTATGTTAATTAAGACAAAATAATAATTAGAAATATAAAAAAATTGCTGCAACTTTCATTTTTTATTTAGAAATATAAAGTATATAATGATTAATGGTTTTTCTTTCACTTCTTTGCAGGTCAAATTTACAATTAAAAGGATCTGAAATATTTTATTTTTTAAATTGTGTTTATCAGATAGGATTAATGTATATTTTGATATGTAATTTTTTTTGTGAATTATTTATATTTCTTTAGGAATTTCAAATACGTTTTATTTTCCAAAAAAAGTTAATTTAAATGTAACCACAATAATAACATCTAATTCACATTATATGGTCAACTGTTTATAATCAAAACTTTAAAATGATTTTTGTAATTTTGAAGTTATTAGTGTGTTGAATATCTAATAATTGAATGAAAGGTTAAATATATCAGAAATAACGGTTTTTTGAGGTAAATGGTTAAATTGCCACGAAGGTAAAATTTAATAGGATTTATTAAATGCTATTAGCCAGTAATTATATATATATAGATTACAATTTTATAGTTTTATATTACAAATACAAAAAAAATTCAAAGAATGAATGCCTCAAGCCCACATAATGCCAAAATTAAAAACTATTGTTAATTATTTATTATAATACTAATATAAATGTAATAATAATGTATAATATATATATATATATATATATATATATATAATATTTTGTACAAACTAATCAAACGGGACAAACAGGACGGTTCGTGACAAAAATATTACTAATACCGACATTGTTTAAAACAACTCGGTGGCCGAGAACGGTACGAAAATAAAGTTAACCTTGGAAACTTATTTTGGAACGAGATCATTTCATTCAGGTTCGGTACCGAGAGATTCGATATGTTTGCCCACCCCTACACGAAGCGAACTTAGAGTATGCTAGTGAGTGCTTTGGTAGTGTTTAGCCTGTGTTGCTTCGGAGGGGCCGAGGAGTCACCTTTTTACAGAGAAAAAGAAAAATGTAACGATGAGTATAAGCTATCTTGATGCATGGAGTATCACAAAAGTTCATCTTTTGAGGATGAGATGTATTCTTGCAGGTTCACGAAAATGACTGTTGCAGCAAATTATTTTTATTTTTACCGAGTACCGAATCAAAAGATTCGTTTCCTGGGTCGATCTCTCGAGGAAGACTGTTCGCAATTTAACGTTGGTCTTGATCACACACGAAAATAAAATAAGTCCTAAACACTCTAACCACGATTGATTTGGGGAATTAACTAAAACAAGATAGAACTAGAAAAGCAATTTGAAGAAATAACAATTAAATTTCTAGAGAAAAAGAAGAAGTTCTAGGGGTCGGGAAATCTTATCAAGTTTTAAACTATGTTGAACGCTTATTTGTTCGGTTACGAGATTTAACAAGCCTACACGACTAGAGGACTATGCTCAATAACTCTTTGTAACAAGAGCACAAACATAAACGATAAACTCTTTCCAACAAGCAACACATAGACAATAATTTTACGAACATGTCTACTCTATACGAGCCTAAATCGACCGCCGTCTTCCCTCTCGGTTCTAAAAGTCGATTAACTAGGTTAGAATGGTGATCAATCAACTAACCCTATAATTCACACAACTCTTATAGATTGAACAAAATACATTCCTCATAATTCAAAACAAGAATCAAAATCCCTAACCCTAGGTGAATGGATTACCTCATGCTTAGATTCAATTTCATGTTAACCGGAATTAAGAACATAAAACCAATCAACAATATTAAAATAAAATTGAAAAACTCACAATCGGATTAAGAGTTGCAAGGTTTCATTCCAAATATCTTTGTGTCCAACAATCCAAGTATGAGAAAATAAAAAGAAAAGCGAAGAAAATTATCCTAACAATATTGAGTTTTTGGAGAGAAAAAATTGAAGAAAACAAGTTTGGGGATGGAATAATATGCCCTAGGTCCAAAATCTGCTATTAAAATACCGCAACTCGAAGTTCGCGTAGTCAAGTCGTGAGTCGCGACTTCCCTTTTCCTCGGGTCGCGAGTCGCGACTTCCTCGCGAGTCGCGCATCGTCAAATTCTTTAAATTCTGGGGTTGGTCGCGATATATCTAGCGAGTCGCGACTCGAGCTCGCGAACTGCACCTTCAGGCTCTGTTTTTCTCGCGAGTCGGGACTTTCATCTCGCGAGTCGCGACTTTTATCTTACGAGAAGCGACTTGGGCTGCACTTCGCCACCTTAAGTTTTGGGCTCGTTTGGGCTCGTTCGAATGCGGAATTGAGTTCCGTTTTTTGCTATGCGTTGCAAACGAACCCCTCTATTCAACTTTACTCTTGAAACTAATTTTTCCTATTGAGAAAATTCGCCCAAAGCTTTCGACCTACACACCAAAAACGACAAAACACGAAGAAAACTGGAAAAACAAACGAAAAACACATAAGGACTTAAAATGAAGGAAAACACATAATAAAACACGAAATGGACTAAAAACTAAAGAAACGACCTAAAATGGGGAAAAAAAAAAAGATAAAATAAACAAGAAAAATGCAACAAAAATAGGACTAACAATGACCGAATTAGACGACCTGACAAGAAATTTTGAGCGGTATTGTCACCGTATTTAGCGGCTTTACTAGTTCCAGCATGTCAGAACGTGTTCACATTTTGCAGAGCGACCGTTGGCGACCTCTGCGATAAAAAACAATGACAGCAGCTATCGGGTGATTGACATAAATTATATCGGGCCAACATATGACACTGTTCTTTGGCTTTATCCTAGGAGTGTTGTGTTATGGCGATAATGGGCTAGGTCACGTCGTCATCTTGGGGGGTTTTTAAGGGCGTTTAGTAGCTATGTGCAACATTATAAATCGAAATAGTTTGTATCTTTTTTTAATTTTTTTTATTTCTGTATTGATAAGTTAATATTTTGTTTATATATTTAAATATATTTTATGTACATTTTATTTTTGAAAGAATTTATTTTTTGTTAGAATACCAATGAATTACTTAATTATGATTATAATTTATTGAGATACTTAATGGTTACTATAGTTTTGTCATTAGAAATAAAATAAACTTGTATTAGAATAGTAGAGATATAGATATATAGATAAGAGATGTTAGAATATCACTTGTGAGTTGTCCCACATCGTTCATATATGAAAAATAGACCCACCTTATAAGACTAATGGGCTACTCCTCCTTCCACCAATTGGTTTTGGGATGGAACCCCATTTGGGCTTCATATGGGTTTTTTTTCCTTCTTTCATGGTGTCTTTCATGGTACTGGGCCAGCACCCATTTTCACCCAGTTTCTGTCATGGTATCAGAGCCGGTTCTATCTTGGACCGTGTGATGACGTACCCATTGTTTATCCCCCACGTACCCGTTTATGGGAGCCTGTTGTAGTAGGGCTTGGGGCACCCAGCCCAGTTGGGCTTGGGATTTCGAAGGACTCACAAGTGAGGGGGCGTGTTAGAATATCACTTGTGAGTTCTTCGAAAGCCCAAGCCCAACTGGGCTGGGTGCCCCAAGCCCTACTACAAACAGGCTCCCATAAACGGGTACGTGGGGGATAAACAATGGGTACGCCATCACAATTGGTGGAAGATAGACCCACCTTATAAGACTAATGGGCTACTCCTCCTTCCACCAATTGGTGGAAGGAGGAGTAGCCCATTAGTCTTATAAGGTGGGTCTATTTTCCATATATGAACGATGTAGGACAACTCACAAGTGATATTCTAACACGCCCCCTCACTTGTGAGTCCTTCGAAAGCCCAAGCCCAACTGGGCTGGGTGCCCCAAGCCCTACTACAAACAGGCTCCCATAAACGGGTACGTGGGGGATAAACAATGGGTACGTCATCACACGGTCCAAGATAGAACAGGCTCTGATACCATGACAGAAACTGGGGGAAAATGGGTGCTGGCCCACTACCATGAAGGACACCATGAAAGAAGTGAAAAAAACCCATATGAAGCCCAAATGGGGTTCCATCCCAAAACCAATTGGTGGAAGGAGGAGTAGCCCATTAGTCTTATAAGGTGGGTCTATTTTTCATATATGAACGATGTGGGACAACTCACAAGTGATATTCTAACACGCCCCCTCACTTGTGAGTCCTTCGAAAGCCCAAGCCCAACTGGGCTGGGTGCCCCAAGCCCTACTACAAACAGACTCACATAAACGGGTACGTAGGGGATAAACAATGGGTATGTCATCACACGGTCCAAGATAGAACCGGCTCTGATACCATGACAGAAACTGGGGGAAATGGGTGCTGGCCCACTACCATGAAGGACACCATGAAAGAAGGGAAAAAAACCCATATGAAGCTCAAATGGGGTTCCATCCCAAAACCAATTGGTGAAAGGAGGAGTAGCCCATTAGTCTTATAAGGTGGGTCTATTTTTCATTTATGAACGATGTGGGACAACTCACAAGTGGTATTCTAACAAGAGAAATGCTACAATCCCGTTACGGAACCATTCCGTCAGGATTTGTAACCGTTAGATCATAATGTAACAGTCGTGTAACCGTTAGATCATAATGTAACAGTCGTGTATAATTGATCTAACGGTTACCAATCCCGACGGAATGGTTCCGTAACGGGAATGTAGAATCTCTCTATAGATAAAATAAATATATAGTTACATTATGATAACACAGAACGTGTTTGAACAAAACTAACAGATCCCCTTTATATATTAATTCAGAACGTGCTGAGCCTATGTGGCAGGCTTGCATGCTTCGGGATCCTATGTGGCAAAATTACATGTTTCGTTATTAGACTTGGGTAGATTTAATTTACTTCTAATCCAAATATATTTAGGTTCGGATTATCCATAAATATGTTTATTATTTATGGTAGGGGTGGGCGCGAGCCGGGACGGTCCTGAACTTGACTTGTCTAGATATCGATCCCACATTTATGAATCTGTTCATGAACGGTCCGGGATGTGGCGTCGTCCCTACCCATGTAATACTTGGATGTTGTACTGGTTTAAATATTAAATGATAACATATATCTATACTATTATAAAAGGACGAGTGATTTTGTAAAAATAATGATCTGCCTAAAAAATCCTTACTTGGACATATTTTTAATGGCAAATTAGTAATACAGTAATACCCATCTTATTTTATATTTTTAATTAACAAATGAACTACCTAAAAACCCCTACTTTGACTTAATTTTAATGGCAAATTAGTAATACACTAATACTCTTCAAATCTTATATTTTTTAGTTAATCACTAATATTTAGTTAAATAAATAACAACGTAACATTGAAAACTATTACGATCCACGCCCAAAGTATGACTCAAATAATTCTAAATTTTACTAAAAATGATGGAGATTGAGGTGGTCTTTGAAGAAATTGTTATGATTCTCTTAGCTAAGTAGCTGTTGGAAAAAAAATAACTCTTCCACAGAAGCCCACCAAAACAAATTGGTTCTTGTAAACAATATCTACAAAATAATCTTATGTAATATTTAGTCCAAACGATTTATTATAGTCTATGTCTAAATGTTGTGCTAACTAAAATGGTAACTAATACTACTATAAAAGGACGAGTGTGTTTGTAAAAGAAAGAATATACCCTTACTTTGGTATATTTTCAATGACAAATTAGTAATAACATAATATATATCCCATCTTATATTTTTTTTATTAATAACTAATATTTACCAAAAAACCCCTTTATTTGACATATTTTTAATCTCAAATTAGTAATACACTAATACTCATTTAATATTTTATTCATTTAATACAATTAAATGAACAAAACATTCCACATCTCTTAAAAAACAACCACAATATTCACACCATTATTCTTCAATAATTTGGTGTTTTCCACATATCTCCCAAACCGTTTTCTTCCATCTCTTAAAAATCAACTCAACATTAACCCAAACAACAATGTTTTGAAATGATACTGAATTTTTGTTTTGAATAACGTCCTTATTTTTAATATAATTTTGATGAAGAATCGTAATCATATTAAATGATTTTAATATATAAAATTTATTTAAACAAAAATTATGCAACAAAAACAACATAATAAACACTTATAAAAGATCTAAATATTCTCAACTATTTGTTTACCTATCTTTTAATAAAACGATAAATCTTGGTAAAACATGATAATTTAGTTGAGGGGTAAATTTTATATAATAAATAATTTCCAAGATACATACATAACTTTAATTAAGAGAAGATACCTAAAATATTACCAAAATCATGCACACGTGGAATATATACATAATCTAACAAAATAAAAAAATGGAAGAATTCATTTAACTAGATCATTATTTAAGAAAAATAAACTCTTGTATTTAGAACTAGAATTAGATTGCACCTTAGTTTTATTGGATTGAATTTCGATTCCACAAAAATCGTCATTGTTTAGTGGTTTGTGTTTTCAAATTTTGGTCACAAAGCTAATAGAGTTAACGAATCTTCACGTGACCATTAGGTGATTAATATCAAGTTGCGTAATTTTTTAATTATTATTTGAAATTTTTCATTCAATTATTAATAAAAATGTTCATGACATTTTAATCATTATTATTATTATTATTATTATTATTATTATTATTATTATTATTATTATTATTATTATTATTATTTTATTTGAGCAATTAATTTTCAAGTTGAGCGCTCTATAAACGATTATAATTCAAAATTTTATAAATAAAATATTTTATTTATTGATATTATTCAAGATTCTTAAGTACTTTTATGATTTTCTCAATAAAATTTAATCCGTAAGTATCCTATCAAATAAGATAACTATTACAACAATATTTATTTAATTTTACAAGTTTATTAATAACTATAAGTAAAATATTTAAAATCAATGTTGTTTGTCCTCATAACGACCACAAACTATATAAATATTTTTTTTCCAAAATAACATATAAAAAAAGAATAAATTACGTAATAATATGAGAGATAATTTTTTGAATAATTATTTTGCAACCTAAACTTCGAATCTACTCAATTTCTTTACGTAAAATAAGATTATAAAAATTTTATGAAATTATATAATACTAAAACCCGGTCCAGTTTTTTTCATGTCGAATGGGATATTAGTTGAGCAGCATGATTTTATTTTGATCATACAATTTTCTACGAATTAATTAAGATATCTAAAGAATCGTGATATGCCTATATGCAGAAAATTAATTATTTTTACCAATAATTATATCATATATCACCATTACTCATCTATTAATAACTATAAGTAATAAAATTGAAATCCATAATGTTGTCCTCATAACACCCATAAAGTAAGTTTTTTTCTTTCAAAATAACCTATAAAAAGTAATAATTTTTGTAATAGTATGACTATGAGAGATTAATTGTTGAATGATTGTTTTGCAATCGAAACTTCTAATCAACCCAATTTCTTTGCTTAAAATAAGGTTAGAATAATTTTATGAAAATGTATAATACTAAAACCCAGCCTATTTATTTTCATGTAATGAATGAGAAAATTGTAATTATATATAATAAAATAGAACGATGTACAATTAATTGATATATAATAAGACATATGACCAAAAATGTTCTATACTTAATTTTATGTATTCTTTAACAAATATAAAAGTTATATATATATATATATGTATATATATATATGTATACACATATATAAAGATATAAAATAACAATATAAAGGAAAAAAAATATTAAATTTGACAAATAATATTAAAAATCCGTTTAAGTTGTAACACTTATTACTAAATATTAAAAAGTAACAATAAATGTTATAGTTAATAAAAACAAAGATAAAACTTTTAAAACTTGTACTTATCGATGTAAACGAGTTGAGTCACTATTAGAGGAATTAAGAGAGCTAATATTGGTTTTTTGGTGGATTCAATTTGTTAACGCAATTTAGGTGTTATTAAAAGCTTGTTAATTTTTTGTTTTTATTAATTCTAAGTGTAAGTTTTAGGTGATAGACAATAGTTATTTGTACTTTTATCCATCATTATCTTCAAATTAATTAAAAAAATAGTGAATCATGACATGCCTTACCAAGAATTTATATCGATATAGTACCATTACTCACCTATCTATTAATATGTATTATTACAATAAATCAACTTTATTAAAAAATGTACAAAATATCTTTTTTTAATATTTGATAATAATATTAATTAGAAAATTGTAATTATACATAATACAATATAAAAGATGTACAACTATAATATATATAATAAGACATATGACCAAAAAAAGTTATATACTTAGTATTATGCATTTTTTTTAACAAACTTAAAAGTTATATATATATATATGTGTGTGTGTGTGTGTGTGTGAAAGAACAATATAAAGTAAGAAAATATTAAATCTGATACATAATATTAAAAATATAATTAAGTTGTAATACTTACTAATACATATGTATAAAAGTAATAACTAAAAATGTTATAATTAATAAATATAAATATAAAACTTTTAAAACTTGTACATATCGACGTAAACGAACACGATTGTTACTTTTTTTGTGCTTATTAATTATATGTGTCAGTTTTAGGTTATTGACAATAGTTATCTGTACTTTAATCTATATAGGTTAGAGCTTTTAATTTTTTAAAAAATAAATTGATTATTGTAAATTTAAATAATTTTTTATTTGTTATTAGCTTTTTAAATATAATATATAAATATTATATTGCATATAAAAATAATACTCATTTCCATTAATATGTAGGGAAAGTAATTCAATTGAGAAATTAAAAGGTAATCTCAACATAAAATAACGAGTGACTTGTAAGAAAATTATATGAACTAAAAAGCAGATGTTTTAATATATTTTAACAGAAAAATTATGAACACATTTAATAAATAAAAATATTAGTACATAAACATTTTAATGATTATGAAAGAATACAAAATTCCATATTATAATGAAAAATCCAACAGTAAGGTATTCCACAGAAAATACCAACAGATATTTCATTGGTATAGCTTTTATTGAAAAGATTCACTGGCTATTCCAATGGTGAATAAATTAAAATACATTGAAATTTTTGTGGATTTAATATCTCAATTACTAATATTTATTTTTGTGTGAATTTACGTTGGATTTTTTTTTTCGCCCATATTTCAACCATTAAAAGAATTGTCACTGAAATTGGGAAAAACAATGAAAGTTCCATTGAAAAACTAGCTGCAGTGGCGAATCCAAAATAATTTCATGTTTAAGAGCACTATCTAATTAATACAAAAATTATTGCATCAAAACAACATAATGTCATTACAATTTATAAAGTATACTTTTCATAATTTGTCAACTTTCTCATATGTATTACTTTTTTTAACACATCAATACAATCACAATAAGTTCAATAATATAAAAAAAAAAGCATATTTTTTCAAAATTCGACATAAGAAAATCATAAAAAAATAATACATTTTTCAAAATCTTTTTCTGAACAATAATTTTATGTTGTAGTATAGTTGACTCGACAATATAATAGATGATTGTATAAATTACTAATATATAACTAGAATTCTACAGACACTTAAAAAAGACTTAAAATATATTTTCTAAAATTAAAAAAAAAAAAATTATGTCGCAAAAGAGAGATAATAAGATACCATCAAGAATAAGAATAGAAGGAAAAGAGAGAAATAGAGCGTAAAATTGTAAACTTTGATATCATATTTTCTTTAGTTGGGATACCGCATTGATGTTATAATTTTAATAACGTTATGAGTTGAATTAAATTATAATTGGTTGAGTTGTAAATTAATCATTATTTGTCTTTATTCTTTTAATTTTATTTTCTAAATAGAGGACATGATTAAAATTATGAAAAATGTTCCCATAATGTTTGTTAGATATCTTATGCTATTTGTTTTGGGATGATGCCAGTTTCGGGACGATTGGACAAACATGGATCTGCACATGATTGCAAATAAAAATAATATAATTATTTATAATCGATGTAAAATAATATATATATATATATATATATCAATACCAATTTATAATAATAAATAGACCTAAAAGAATCTTATAAAATAATTATAGATCCATGTTAAACTAATTTTATTAATTATAAAATAATATTAGATAAACTTGTGGTATATTTTTCTGACATAGATTTGAAATATTCATACTAAGGAAAAAGTCAACTAGATGTAATTGTACAACTATTACCAATATTAAATATGTGAATTAAAAGAAAAAAAAAATCGGTTGTATGTTAAACTATTATTCAATTATTGCTTGAAAGGGAACACCATAATGGTTGTAAAATGTATTTTTTGTGAATATAAACATAATTAGTTACTTAATATTTTATCAGAACATGGAAATAAATTCAAAATTTTTTAATATTATAAACAATATAAAACTACATTTTTATCAAGTATATTATTACTATCAAACACGTAAAAAGAACGCATTGTATATAAATGTTCTCTAATTCTTTCAAGAAATAAAATATTATCTGTGAATAAAATAAAAAAAAAAAACAAGTAAACCTATAGTAATGCAATGAGGAAAAGAAAAATTCTGATTTTTTTTAGAAAAGTATGAATGTTAATATCAAGAAACAAAATCTTTTAAAATTACTACTTTTTTAGTTGCTAGCATTTAAGTATATGTTCTCTATAAGAAATTAGTTCTCATAAATAATGATTCGATATTATCATAAGATAGACTACAAACTTTAATAATGACTTCATAATAATAAAGTTAACAGATGACTAAGAGTATCATAATATAATATAATTCAAATTCTTCTCATCTGAAATATTTTGAAAAATACTTCTCAATATTGTCTCATTGTTTTGTTTTGTTTTGTTATTATTGAAGAATCAATAAAGGATCTTTATCTTGAATTTTTTAAGCATTAGTTATGATACAAAAGATTGGACAATTAATAAATGCAATAAATGTTATTAGACACATAAATATTGCAAATCCGAAAGAATATGGACGGTATTTATCTTTCAAATTAATAACACTGAAAAGAGAATGTTTGATACTGATTAAAATATTTTTGAATGTTGAATAAGTTGTCACTTTTTGATAAGAATATTTACAATCATAACTGTGTATTGTGCTCGATCATACACGCAATTGTGTTAGAGTACATATTTTTATGTAATGTGATGATTTCAAAAAAATAATTTAGCATCTTCAGAGAAGTACCTGATTTTGGAAAATTAAATTTTATTTAGAGATGAAATTCGTTCTCACCTCATGGGGTAAGTACCAATTTGTCTATGTGGAGAGAGAGAGAGAGAGAGAGAGATAGAGAGAGATAGAGAGAAATGTAGTAGTTTATACAGTGATTAAAAGAAATATCAAGAATTTTAATGACACAATATCAAGAAATTTAATGCTACAATTGTTTATTTCACAGAGATACTTATGAACTATTAACTATTAGTAGAAATACCTTATAATGATCATACAATCATAAAGTTTGGCTATATGTTTGGCTAAAGTATTTCTAAGCGTTGAATAAAACAGACGTTTTGCCAAATTAATTAAGAAGACTTTTGCAATACTATTGATCTATTAGAATTCAACGAGTATGAATGTTTCTTATGAGAACATCAAAACCAAAATAAAAGAAAATGACTCTTGAATCTAACATAAATAAATAAAATAACTCATGCATCTATGATATACATTATGTCTTTATTTAGTCATTTATTATTTTTTCATTAGGAACTCATTTTTTATATATTTTTGTTGGAGTTGTAATATGATATTTTAAATCTTTTTATATTATGACATTATTTTTTTATTTAAAATAAAATGCATGAAAAGTTTATTTATTCTACATTTTATTTTGTTTCTGCAGTCATATGTGTAATAAATTAATTAATTGATCTTACTAAATTTAATCGGTAAAAAATATTCGTCGCCACGTGCATCGCACGTGCACTTTACTAGTATAATAAAAGTTCTGACTATATTTATATAAAACACTAAATTAAAAAATATAAACGTGCAAAAAAAAAAAAAGAATGAATTGCCTTTTTGGTGGGAAGTTCTCCTAATATTTTTAGGTATGACAATGATATGATCCAAAAACTAAAACACCCTTTTGCATTAAACAACAAATATAATAACTTAAAACAATAAACTGCATGAAACTTCTTGACGATATGGAATGATAAGATAGAGCCTAAACCCATAAAGTTCTTAAAACATAACACACGAGTTTCTCTTCTTCCTAATAAATGACCAAACCAGAAAAGAAAACATAAAAAGATTACAAACTTGCAATTAATAAGATAAACACAAGAAAATCAGGATCATTTGATACTAATTAGGATTATTGTTCCCCACATCAGGAGCTCCACTTTCAGCACGGCCTGTAGATGGCTCACCAGCCACCCTAGAAGATGCTTGTATAGTTGTAGCTGACGGGCCTTGTCCCTGCACAGGAAAATAGGTAAATGGGAAAGAAAAGAGATTTGCGGGATGTGGCACATTCAGATGAGGATAGTTTTGGAAATGAGAAGACGATCCTTGGTTGGTTTGCGGGGGAAAATGTGAGAAAAGGCTTGCAAATGGATGATGACCTCCAATTGACATGTTTATATTTGGAGGATAATAGTTGAATTGAGTTATAAATGGAGGAAATGGACTAGGGCCAGTTGGCGTTGAGCCCGAGCCTCCATTTTCCAACTCATTAATACGGATTTTTATTTTTGAAATCATATCTTTTAACCACTTCTTCTCATCAGTTTGCACTCTCTCGACCTCGACTTGTTCCCACCACACTTTCTCTCGTGTTTGATTCATCTCGTTTTGCCGTTTTTCCGCTTCGTTTATGTCATCCTTTTGGCCCAACACCTCATCTAACTGCCTGTTGAGAACTCCAATTCTTTCGTGCATTATGTTGTCTGAATCCCTCACTGCATTATTTTGCAACGGGTTTCTGTATCTCGCGATTACGGAGTCCATAGATGGATGCCATAGTGAAAAAGGGTTGTTGGTTGGGGAGAAGATTATTATTCCCAAATCGACCCCGCACAATGTGCTTAGCTCGCAAGCTTTTTTGAATAAACCACGACGTCGTTTTGAAAACGTCGCGTATAAGTCGTCCTGGTTTTCGATAAGCCTCATGGGTATCCTTTGCCGGCCTCTTGTTTGCCTGCCACTGCCAGTGCCAGCCATGATGTGATTATTTTGATGAATTTTAATTACATGAAAATAATATAACAAGATAATGAATGGTGTGGGAAGTGTAGTTGTGATTGCTAAGGGGATTTATAGTAGCAAAATGTTTGCTCTGGTCAAATATTCAGGTGATATGATTCCTTCTGATTCATTTTTTTTTGGAATTTCAATTTGTTTTACTATTTATTTAGCATATGAAAGGAAGAGGTCAAATATAAATTTCTTCAAATGGTACACCAATTTATGGGAATTTCAATTAGACATCCACAGTATATACTTGGTGTCGGAAGACTTTTTAAGACCTTTAAACGGTTTACATGCACCATTCGAATCAAATATAGAACTATATGTTTGACCGTTCATTTCAAATGCCAAAAATAGCAAACCAAATTGAAATCCCAAATATGTACAAAATGCATATTATGAAAATCTTGTACAACTCCAGTCATATGCTCAACCTGTACTTCAAGAAAAATGATTATCAGATTCCGTTGGGATTTGTAACCGTTAGATCAACTATCATTGACGGTTACTTGATGATCTAACAGTTACAATCCCAACGAAATGGTTCCGTAACTGGATTGTAGCATTTTCCTTTGTTCAAAAGCAAAAGACTAAAGGAAAACCATTAATTGTGTGTTACAATATTGAAGCCACAAGCTAATGCAAATTCAGCCAAACGGTTCATGGGTGGAGCAAAAGCTTAATTATCAATTAATCTTGCATGATTTTTCTGGAAAAATACATCCATCCTAATCTAGAATATCATATCAATAGAACCAGGCAAACTGTAAACATTTTGGAAGCAACCCTACATATTCCCCATCAGGCTGAACAAAAATACTATTACCAACATAAACCTCCTAAACCTCGATTACACCAACAAAGTTACGATACAGAGCTGTGAACCATCTTCCTCAACTCAAGTTTAGCAAATCAGGAACCAACAAATAAACCAACTATGATATATGTAATATTTTACGCCATGCAAGCTTTCACCACATCTTAACTTATAATGGAAGATATGTTATTCACTGACAAGTGTGTACCATTGTGCAGCTGATGCAGAACACACAGTCATACTATTTGAAGTCTTGAAGAACAACCACCAGAAAACAAAGCAATTGAAGTGAAATTCCGTGGTATTATTTTCTGATGGGGGAGGAGAACATCAATTGAAAAAGTTTTCGTTCTAACATTGACGCAATTTCTGGTAACCAAGAACCACATCATGATGCAACATATAATTTTCCAATCCCAGAAAGTAACAGAAATAGCTCACCTGCCAACTTATCACCAGAATATGTTTCATCTCATGCTACAATGCCGCTCTTTGTTGATTTGCCTATAACTCCTGATGAAACTACTTCACATAATCACATAAACACCAACTTACATCCTATGATCACAAGATCAAAAATAGGAAACCAAAGATCTAAAGAATTTTCTTCATCTCTAAACCTTGAGCCCAAAAATGTTCAAGAAGCAATGCATAGTGATGTGTGGAGAAATGCAATGAAAACAAGATATGATCCCCTCATTAGAAATCAAACAGGGTCTCTAGTAAAGGCAAGAATATTATTAGATGTAAGTGGGTTTTCAAAGCAAAGAAAAATTTAAATGAGAGTATAGTGNTGAGTCAAGCCATTTTTTAGGCTCTTAATTGGGTTTTCCCGGTTCATTTTGTCCGTTTTAGTATTTTTAGCTTTTGTGTCGTGATTGTGTATTTTTTGTTTTCATATAGTATATATATGCCCCCAGCTAATTTCTACCAGAAATTTGTTCTTCAATCAATTAATGCTTCTGGATGATCTAGTTGACAAAGGCCTGCCAACTAAAATATCCAATAATCGCTAGCGTTAAATAACTATAAAAACATAACAACAAAGGCATATATAATCATATAGCCTTCATTAATTGTGTTCTTGAAGCTATTAGCAAGATAACAAGTTTCTTCCAGGATTGAACATATGTTTGACAATATTGTTGCTAGCTCGTGTGTGCAAAGAGTTGTTTTGTTTTTTTCTATTTTTCGCTGCCAATTTGTAATTGTCTGTATCTAAGTTCACATCAGTACTGTTTGAGTGTAATTAATGTAGCATATACATTACAAGTTCGAAAATTGGCTGCAATTCGACTTTGGACACGTATCAAAATAAACATAACTATCGTTTTCTACTCTTAATTATTTAACAAAATTAATTGTCTGAGATGATTATGAGAGAGCCAAAAAAATAGTAGAATGATATAATCTGTAAGCAGAGAGAAAATCAGTACTATATACAACTATACAAATATTTTGTTATGACATAATTGCTTGTGTAAGAAATTTATACAAATCCAAAACAAAAGGAAAAAAAATCAACTTTCAGATAAAAAATATCCCAAAAGTTACACAAATCAGATAGCAAGTTCATATTGCCAGTAATCAATTAGTATATTTAAGTTTTTATTTTTTTTTTATTTTTTTCTTTTATTCCTGAATCCAATTTCACGTGCCATCTGTTTACGACAATTGAGATTTTGAAAGACTGACTTGATTTTCCTTGATAAATATTTGATGTTCTTTGTGAGTATCAGTGTGTAAGATGCATTTCCATTGCTGCATGTTTGATGCAGCTTACACATATGTAAATGGTATTAGTATTAGATAGATTCATAAGTCAGTATCTTGAATAATTCTACAAGAATAATTCAAATTTGCAAAAAAATATGATTTTGGCATCAAATTGATTTACCAAGTAATTGACTCGTAGACTTAATAAAATGCGTGTAACTGAGCGTGATTATTGTCTTCTAATTTTAGGTTGGACTAGGATGACGACACAGGAAGTAATTTTTGTCTTCCCTCCATGAATATTGATGAGTCACATAATTAATACAGGCTTGATTACAATATGTGTTATTAGTCCAATCTACCTCGGATTGTCTTCTCAAAGAAAGTTGTTGTCTTCTGAAGGAAAATTATTTGAAATTTCGTTTACTACAAAAATGGGAAAATAAAAGTCCTAAACATCCTAAGCAAGATTGATTTAAAACTCGATTAACGTTAACCTAAGATATTAAAGGCAACTACCAAAACTTGAAGTACCAAAAATTGAAACAAAGATTGCGAGGAACTAAAAATTGATAATAAAAAAATGCTATAAAACTATATAATTTTTATATAGGAACTTTGTCTTTCAATTTACTAGTGTTTAAATATATATGAAATTTATGGACAAGTAAATGTGGGTAGATATAGTGTTGTTTAAATATATATGAAATTTATGGACAAGTAAATGTGGGTAGATATAGTGTTGGTAAGCACTATAAGCTAATTTTATAGCTTATTTAGTTAGTTTTATATGAGTATTTGTCTAGTTTTGCCTATGTGGCATGTAAATAAATCTTAATCTTGGATGACATGGATAAAATTATGTAAAATTAACAAAATCCACTCAAATGTAAAGAGACTAAGTTTCTACTTGGGTCTAAAATAGACTTAATGGTAGACCGGGTCTCTTTTTTTGGCTGTCAGGACAGAGTCTACTTTTATTTACATTGGATAATATATTTTTTAGACTAGATTTATTTCTTAGGTGATATATAACTTTTTTGGATTGAACTCAAAGCATTGTGAATGCTCTAAGTGTCTTCTTTTCAAATAAGTTTGGTTTGATAGGACAAACTTTATTAAAAGTTTGAATTTATCTCATAAACTTCCTTATGTAGCTTTTTTTCTAATTTTGACAAACATTTTTATCATATCAACTTGTTTTTCAACCATAAGCCATGAGTTTATCTCATAAGCTTCCTTACCTAGTTTTTTAAAAAAGTTTTGATTTTATTTAAGTTGACTTATCAATCATAAACCATAAGCCATCAACTATCAACTATCTATCTATCTATACTATTATAAAAGGACGAGTAATTTTGTAAAAATAATGATCTGCCTAAAATACCCTTACTTTGACATATTTTTAATGGCAAATTAGTAATATAGTAATATCCATCTTATTTTATATTTTTAATTAACAAATGAACTACCTAAAAAACCCTTACTTTGAATGTCAAATTAATACTACACCAATAATCATCTTATATTTTTAATTAATAACTCATATTTAATTAATTAAATATAGATACATGAACAAAATATTCTAACTCTCTTAAAAATCAACCTCAACGTTCTCATACCATTATTCATCACCAATTTGATTCTTTCACATATCTGTCAAACTGTTTTCTTTCATATCTCCCAAAAATCAACCCAACAAGGCTATGAGAGAATATATAGTTGATGTTTTCAAAACGTCTTTATTTTAATATAATTTTAATGTAAAACCGTAATCATATATTTTTAATTAACAATTGAACTACCTAAAAAACACTTACTTTGACTTATTTTTAATGGCAAATTAGTCTCCTAAAAATCGGCCTCAATATTCTCATACCATCATTCCTCACGAATTTGCTTCTTTCACATATTTGTCAAACTGTTTTTTTAATATCTCCAAAATATCAAGCCAGACAACAAAAATTTGAAAAGATATATAATTGATGTTTTGGAAAAAATTCTTATTTTTAATATTATTTTAATGTAAAATCGTAATTACCTTAATTAATAACAAAAACTATCCCACGAATTTGCTTCTTTCACATATTTGTCAAACTGTTTTTTTCATATTTCCAAAAACTCAACCCAGACAACAAAAATTTTGAAAAGATATATAATTGATGTTTTGAAAAACATCCTTATTTTTAATATAATTTTAATGTAAAATCGTAATTACTTTAATTAATAACAAAAACTACTACATGAAAGTTTTAATGTTTAAGAAAGAATACACAAAAAAATGCTATATTGCAATAATAAATACAACGGTAAGACATTCCACTTAAAATCGCAACAAATAATATTCATTGGTATAGCGAATATATATATACATATTCTAACAAACTAGAAAAGTGGATCAATTCATTTAGCCACTTCGTTATTTAAGAAAAATAAAATCTTATATTTAGAAATTGCACCTTATATTCATTGAATTGAATTTTTATCCCATAAAAAACGTTATTTATGTGTTTGTTTGATTCTTTTTTCCAATTTTGGTCACAAGGCCAATAAAGTAAACGATTTTCACCTGACCATTAGGTGAAGAACATATGAAAGGACAATATAAAGTACAAAAATATAAAATTTATTAAATATTATAAAATATAATTAAGTTGTCATACTTACTAATAAATATAAAAAAAATAATTAATAATAATGAATATAAAACTTTTAAAATTGTACTTATCGATACAAACGAACTGAATTGTTCAATGCTTGTTAATTTTTTGTGCTTATTAGTTCTATGTGTAAGTTTTAGGTAATAGACAATAGTTATTTGTGCTTTTATCCATGTAGGTTAGAACTTTTATTTTTTTTTGAAAAAAATAATTATTTTAATTTTAAATAACCTTTTATTTTCTTTTTTAATATAATAATAAATATCATATTACATATATAAAATAATAATTATTTATATTATTTAATATTTAATATGTAAGAAATTTAACTCAATCGAGAAATTAATAGGTAATTTTGAGATAAAATAATGAGTGATTTTAAAAAAATATATGAACTAAAAAGTTCATGTGTTAAGTATATTTTAATTAAAAAATTGTAGGTATTCCACTGAAAATTGTAACGAATATTTCATTGGTGTAGTGTTCATTGAAAAAATTCATTGTCTATCAGAGATCAAATTAAATTACATTGAAATTTTTGTTGATTTAATGATTACAATTAGCATTATTTATTATTGTATGAATTTCAGTTAGAATTTGTTTTCAAACCATATTTCAACTGTTGAAAAAACTGTCAATGGAATTTTAAAAAACTCAATATAAGTTTATGAAAGCTAATTGCAGTGGAGGATACAAAATAATTTCTTATTGGGGGCACTATTTAGTTAATAGAAAAAGTATACCATCAAAATAACATAATGCACTATAATTTTTATAATATACTTTTCATAGTTTGTCATCTTTCGCATTTGTAATACATTTTTAACACATATAAGTTAGAAAATATTAAAAAAAATGATTTTTCTTAATTCAATATAAGAAAATCATTGAAAACAATATACGTTTTAGAATTTTTTATAAACAAAACTTGAAATCGGTATTGTTTGTTCTCATAACGGCCACGAAGTATAGAAATATTATTTTTTAAACTAATCTATAAAAATATTAATCTTTACCAAGAAATTATATGGATATATTACCAATATCCATCTATCCAATCTGTATTATTATAATAAAGCATTGTTTTTCTTTACAAAAATGTACAAAATTAATATATAATAAGACATATATAAAATTTCATAAATAATATTAAAAGTGTTATAATTGATTAAAATAAATATGAAACTTTTAAAACTTGTATTTATCAATATAAGCGAGTTGATTGTAAACATTTGTTAATTTTTTGTGATTATTAATTCTATGTGTAAGGTTTAGGGGACAGACAATAGTTATTTGTACTTTTATCCATTTATGTTAGAACTTCTAAATTTTTTTGTAAAAAAAAAATTGATTGTTCTAATTTTAAATTAGTTTTTTAAATATAATATACAAATATCATATTACAATTATACAATACTAAATATTGTCATTATTTAATATTTAATATGTAAGAAATATAACTTGATTAAGAAATTAATAGGTAATCTTGAGATAAAATAATGAGTGGTTTCTAAAACAATTACATGACTAAAAAGCCATGTGTTTAATGTATTTTTAAAAGAAAAATTGTAAAGATAATTAAGTAATAACAAAAGATATCACATAAAAATTTATGTTGAAGAATGAATAAATTAAAAAAAAAAAACCAACCGTAAGGTATTTCACTGAAAATTCCAGCGGATATTTCATTGGTATGACTTTCATTGAAAACTTCATTGGCTATTCCAACAGAGATAAAGTTAAATTACATTAGAATTTAATTGATTAATTATTCTCATTACTATTATTTATTGTTGTGTGATTTTTCATTGGAATTTTTCTCAGACAATATTTCAACTGTTGGAAAAACAGCCATCGGAATTGTAAAAAATTCAATGGAAGTTTCATTGAAAAGCTAAATGCAGTGGCAGATCTAAAATAATTTCTTACAGGGGCACTATACCATCAAAATAACATAATGCTTTTACAATTTATAATTTGTCTTATTTCTCACATGTGATACATTTTTAATACATCAATACAGTCACGACAAGTTAAAATAAATTAACAAAAAAATATAATTTTTCTTCAACATAATAAAATCATTGAAAATAATATATTTTTTAAAATTTTTATGAACAAAAAATTTAGGTTGTGGTATAGTTGACTCGACAATATAATTGATGAATTTGCAAATTATTAATATATAACTATAATAACACATACATTAGTTAAAGAAGCCATGAAAAAAGTTAGAGAAAAAATATGTTGCAAAAGAGAGAATAGAAGCTATCATCGAGATTAAAATAAATAAAATAAAATTAAAAGGGTGAAATTGTAATTTTTAGATTTATCATATTTTCTTTAGTAATTTGTCATATTTCTCACCTGTAATAAATTTTTAATACATCAATACAATCACGACAAGTTAAAATAATTTAACAAAAAAACATAATTTTTCTTCAACATAATAAAATCATTGAAAATAATATATTTTTTAAAATTTTTATGAACAAAAAAATTATGTTGTGGTATAGTTGACTCGGCAATATAATTGATGAATTTGTCAATTATTAATATATAACTATAATTCTATATACATTAGTTAAAAGAGACATGAAAAATGTTAGAGAAAAATATGTTGCAAAAGAGAGAATAGAAGCTATCATCAAGATTAAAAAAAAATTAAAAGGGTGAAATTATAATTTCTAAATTTATCATATTTTATTTAGTTGTGATATTGTGTTTATGGTATAACTTTAATAAAGTTATGAGCTGAATTAAATTATAATTGGTTGAGTCACAAATTAATTCATTATTTATCTTTCTTTCTTTTAATTTTACTTTCTGAATATGGGGCATGAATAAAATTATGAAAAATGTTCCCATAATTTTTGTTAGATATATTATGCTATATGTTTTGGGAAGTAGCCATATGTCGACCGTATTAAAAAAAAATGGATTTGCCCATGATTCTAACAAAATATTTTTGTTATATTTTTTATTGAAATAATTCAAATGAGAGGAATAACATTTAAATATTCGTTAGAATTGGTATTAATTTTTTAGTTAAATATTTCATTACTTTCTAACAAATTTTTTTTACTTTCGAAATACTTAATATTTTTTTATTTGTTATCCTTTTATATGTAATACATCACATCATTTCTTTCCAATGATGTTTGATTTGACAATTTATTGTAAATAAAATAAAAATTACAATTATTTTATAACGATATAAAATAATATACATATATATATATATATATATATTATCAATACCAATTAAAAATAATAAATGGACCTAAAAGTATCTCATAAAATAGATTATAAATCTATGTTAAATAAATTTTATTAAGTATAATTAACATAAGATAAACATGTGGATATTTTTCTTACATAGATTTAAAATATTAATACTACGAAAAAAGTAAAAACTAGATGTAAACTTACAACTATTGTCAATTTTAATTATGTAAATTAAAAAGAGAAATAAATGAGTAGTATGCTAAACTATTATTCAATACTTCTTCAAAGGGAATACCATAATCGTTGTAACATATATTTTCAATGAATATGAAAATGAGTTAGTTACATTATGTTTTATCAAAAAATGAAAAAAAAATGTGAACTTTTTAATCTTATAAACAGTATAAAAGTACAATTTTATCAAATATATATTATTATAAATAAATAAATAATATTAAATAATATTTTATCTTATGTGATTATAGTTGTAGCCAAATAAATAAGATACTTTGATAACAACATAATTATATAAGATGTGTAAACAAATTAAACAATACATATAAATATGCCCTAATTCTTTTAACAAATAAAATATTATCTGTGAATATAATAAGAAACAAATAAAACAATATTAAGGCAATGAGAAAAAAGAA
>BKCP01005738.1:2096673-2115033 GCA_008636005.1 Striga asiatica
CANNGNNCAAGAATCAAGAAAAGATATTTACCATAAATTTTTGAAACTTTATGATTGATGCAAAAATTTGGACAATAAAAGCATTTGAAATCATTGGATCAACCAAGCTGCTCAATAATTTGCAAACAACATATTATATAGTTCGTCTATCTTCAAAATAAATAACATTGAAAAGGAAATGTCGGAGCATGATTAAAATATTTTTGAATTTTTTAATGAAGTTATCATATTTTGATAGAAATATCTACAATTTTATTGGGGTATTGTGCTCGAACATATGTGCAAGTACTCTAGAGTATATACTTTCATGTAATGTATGATGATTTCAATAAATAATTTAGTCTTCATGTAATGTGTGATGATTAAAAAAATAATTTAGCGTCTCGGGAGAAGTATATGTAACCAATAATTTGAAAGGTCAACTTTTATTTAGAAATAAAACTCATTCTCACACCGTGGGCGATTCCTCCATGGGGGAGGTGTCAATTTATCTATATGGAGAGAGAATAATGTAGTAGTTTAAAAAAAAAAAGATAATATCAGCAATTTTAGTGACATGGTTGATTATTTCACAGAGATATTCATTAATTGTTATTAGCAATGCTTTATAAAGACCATAGTCATAGAGTTTGACTATATGTTTGGACAAAATATTTTGCATTGTTGAATAAAGTAGACTTTTTGCCTAATGACTTAAGAAGAAATTGCCTATTGATGTATAGAACTCGAATGGGTATGAATGTTTTTATTATGAGAATGTCAAAACTAAAATGAAAGAACATCACTCTTGAATCATCAAACATAAATAAAAAAAAAAGAACTAATGCATTTATAATATACATTGTCTTTATTTAGTTATTTAGTGTCTTTTTTAAAAAATAAAAAATATGGAGTCATTTTTCATGTATTTTTGTCGGGGTTGTAATATGTTATTTTAATTTTTTTATATTAGTACATCGTTATGTTATATTTGGACAAAAAAATACATTAGAAGCTAGCTCATTTGTTCTACATTTTATTTTGTTCCTGCAATGATATGTTTAATAAATTAATTAATTTATTTTACTAAACTTAATCGACAAAAAAAAAAAAAAAACATTCGTCACCACGTGCGATGTACGTGCACTTTACTAATAAACTCAAAATATACTAATAAACTATTTGCTAAGTTTTCAGCTATTAACTAGTTTCTTAACTAAGTTTATCCAAATATAAGGCAACAATTGTTGAATCAAGTTTACCTACATGTGCTTTTAAAGATTTAGGACGACTTTGCCAAATTAAAAATCACGAAGTACAAACCGGTAACTTCTTTGTCGTGGGATGAGATAAATTGAGATTTTAGTCCGATACTCACACAATTTATGCGTTTTAGTCCAATCTTGTTGGTTGATAAGTATGATTTTAATCATGTTATTGGTAAATTTTTACGGATTTAATGTGATTGTTGCCATAAATCAAAATTTTGGTAGCAAATTCTTGAGTTGATACGCCTGTTGCTGACTGCGCAAAACCGATTTGGGGATTTTGTTTGTAAGAGTAAAGTTGACCCCTATTCTGATGTATATTTAATTTGAGAAAAGAAGAATTTAGAACAAATAATTAGGCTTCAATCGCAGTAATTAACTAACACCTTCTCTAGGGGAACATTAGTTATCTTTAATTATTATTTTACGTTTTTTAAGAGCTCCTTCATTTAATTTTCCGGTTTCGTAATTTCTTACATTCTCCATTTTTTCATCTTTATTCTCCTTGTTGAGTTGCCTCATTTTCTTCATCTTTTATAGTCAAAAGACTCAAAACTAACAAAATAACCTATCTATATATATTGAAAAAGAGAGGTCAATAAATCCTTTTGGGAAAGTTTTAAAAAATTGGTCAACAACCCCATTGACTTTCCATTTGTAGAAACTAATTTAAAAATCCTTTCAAAATATATGATTTTTTTTTTTCCTGTTTTTTAGGGATGAATATACCTTTAACGTGATAAGATATATACATGTGATTGCATATTGATTTTCAATTTTTTTTTTTTTTACCGTAAAAAATCTGATTTTTATGAAATCAATCTTTTTTTATGAAATCAAATATGAGGATTTTTAGGAAATCTGTTCCCATGATATCTTATCAATTCTTAACAATCCTTAAATGTATATTACAATCTTATCAAAATCAATTTAATATCTTATTAAAATCACTCCTTCATTATCGCTGGAAACATAACTTACCGATCAAATTCACAATCACATCCAAACAAATTCCAGCACTCTCAAAATTAGATCTAAACAATTCAGATCCAAAATAATTATCCCAAAATCATATCCAAACCAATTGGCTTAACATGAGAAGGGAACGACAAAGCTCCATCGAGTCTTCTCCATAGTCGATGAACCGCCGGGAGGAGCTTAGCGACTCGCTAGAGAATCTCGGGATCTGCGTGCCGGAGGAGAAGTGTTGCGGGCGATTATCGGGAAGACTGACGCCGACGACATTGCCTAGGTGGACGCCGAGGAGTTTGGCGCACTGGACGCGGCGACAATGGAAGACGGCGGAAGCGACGAGGGTGAGGGTGACATCGGTGAAGAGGAGTGCGAGCGTTTAGAGTTTTCGATCGGGACGGGGCGGGTTAATCACGGCGGATGAGCTGAGGTTAGTGTTGGCGGTGCTAAGGTTGAATAGGTGAAGACGTCTGAGGATTATCGGAGTATGATCGTTACGGGCAACTCTAATTTGCAGCCTTGTGGTGGGAATGTGAGGAAGGAACGAATGGAGTCTCAGTTTTGCAAGTATAGTAATGTGGGCCCAAAGGTTTTCATTAGAGAAAACACGGAAAACGAGTTTTGCAATGTGACTGAGAAAGGAAATGAGTATTACAGTTCAGAAGAAAGGGGGATGTCCAGACAGATTGTAAAAGGTTAGACTTGGAATAGATGCAAAAGTTGCTCTTGAGGTTTTGAGACTTTTTTTCTTTCTTTTTCTGGAAAAAAAAAAAAAAAAAACATGTCTCTCATAAGGTACTGCAAACACCTGCTCGAGGTTCGCCTTTTTTCAACATATTCTCACGATTAAGGATGTGTAGTTTGTGGTGCAGAAATTATCAAAATGTGTTAGACTAAATGTTAGGGGCATCTCTTGTGAGTATCCCCATTTGCATCGTAGAAGCAAAAAAATTTGTTTGTGTGTGATTTTGGAGCTGATATTATGTGTTTTGATAGTGATGTGCTCAGGATGGAAAAATGATGTACTCTAATAGGAGGATGATAGATGAAAACCCACTCACGGTTCCCTTCAAGAATGATCTTGCTGTAAGTTTTCTGGCTTGCATTATGACATATTCTGATAGTATATATTTGGATGCAACATTGATATGCCTTTTTCCTTGCATTTGTGGCACCTTATTTGTAGGCTCCAAAACGGATGAGGGAAGAATTCCCTCAGCAGCAATACTTATGATATTCATTTCAGGCTATTTATCTCTTAGCTGCAGAAACACTTGGAGTCGATCCATCAAGGTAGCTAGCAGACGTATCATAAGTATGATGGCAGGTAAGCACATATAGTATTCTCACTATAAATAACATTTTGTTTTCAACTTTATGGTTTCTTGCACTTAAGCTGCAAAATGCCCTTGAAGGTTAGTTTATTCCAACATATTTGTGTTGGTTTTCCTGTATTTTTTATTTTATTGAGCGTACTTGAATTTCTATAAAGTATGTAACACATGTGAGAAGAGTATTGCTTTTAGCCTGTGCTTTTGTTGTTTGCCCTACTTCATAGGGGAAAAGCTTGAATTTATAAAGCTTAAATTTCCACATTTGGTTTTCTTTCGCAAACATATGTTACCAATGGAATCTCACTTTATCCTGAGATTTGATATGTGGGTAGGCTTTGCTTTAATGCTTGATATGATAGCTAATTTAGTTCGGTAGCCATGGATTAATTTCCTTTTTGAACCTACTTTGGGTGAAATTTTAGTCTTAGAATTATGATTATCTACTGCATTCGAATAATGTATGTTATACCATATATCTNAAAAAAAAAAAAAAAAAAAAAAACTCGAGTCAGTCATGCTCATGCCCACTTTTATGCATTACATTTTTGTTAGATAATCGAACCAAAAAATGTTCATCGTTTGTGGTATTAGGTTGAGGTGAAAAGGAGGCCTTTGTGGTATATGGAAATAATATAAAGAGTTGACATTATGATATCTCGAGCATCTACAATATGAAACGTGAAATTCTGTTTATTTTCTTCAATATATATAAATATCATGCATTTAGATTATTTTTATTTAAAATACGATTTTATTAATAAATAAAGGGGCATTGACATATGGTTATTTACAATTCTTAAGACTGTATTTTTATAGGTTCTAATAATTATTTTAAATAAAATAATAACAGTTATATATATTTTATAAATGAGATGTATCTATATTCTAATATTCAAATACATTCATAATTGCGGCATTGTTATAAATCTGTAATATGTAAAATTGAAAACATGCCAAAAAATTGAATACATCCCAAATGCCCCTGTTAATTTGAAAAAAAGAAAAAAGAGTTTATAAACATGTTTCAATATGTAAATATATCATATATGTGAAAATAAAATTCTATT
Organism: Striga asiatica; assembly: GCA_008636005.1. NCBI lineage: Eukaryota > Viridiplantae > Streptophyta > Magnoliopsida > Lamiales > Orobanchaceae > Striga > Striga asiatica. Next base: position 2,101,294 of record BKCP01005738.1, read on the forward strand.
TGTCATCATGAATCAAAATTAAATAATAGGGAAATAACATAAACAGTTATGATTGTAACAATGCTCACAATCTTAGGTAAACAAATTTATATACTTAACATGTCGGATATTATAAATTTATGACAATTCTTAAGATTGTATTTCTATAGATTCTAATATAAAATGTAAATCAATTATTATAAATTATATCTATCTATATATATTGAAAAAGAGAGGTCAATAAATTATTTGTGGAAACTTTTAAAAAACTGGTCAACAACACCATTGACTTCCCATTTGTGGAAATCAATTAAAATAATCCAAAAATTATTTATTTTTTGATTTTCTTTTTATTTTAAATCATTTCAAAATAGAATGAGGCAAAAAAACAGAATACTGGAATCATTCCAGTATAAACAATTTGGCCGGATTTTGTTTCCAATTATTCGAGAAACCACCGGATTTTCTGAACTATGAAATCATAGAAATCCCAATTTTTTAGGTAACAAATTTACAGATTTTTTTGGTGAGACTGTAATCGTACGACGCGATTGTGTGGATTTTCTCGGTGCTGTTTGGAAGATTTTGTGAACGGGAAATCTGGGTACGACTTTTGCTTTAAACTTTTTCGCAATTTCTATCATCTGCTACAATTTCTCTTTCTTTTTTTTCCACCATGCGTTTTACCTCTGCTCTGCAGTGCATTTCATTTGGTTTGCATTTTTTTTCAGGCTCAATTGTATTTCGAAGAAGGTATGTGGCAGTATTCATCCGCTTTTGGGTTCTGTTTCGAGTGCCTTCTTCTTCGCCCTTTGTGTGTATCTTTATTATGCTACCTTTTATTAAAAAAAAATTGGGGTTTTCTGTTTCAAGAATCGGGCCATACTGGCGCTCGGGCTTCGAAGGTCTGGATCCACTCCAATGTTTCGTTGTTTGATTATGAAAGGTTTGTTCTCAGTTATTCTTCTGTTCGTTTATTTTGTGATATTTCAGGAAAGGTGTACAGAATGCCTCTGTATGGAGAGTATGGAGGCCTGCGCAGGTATGCCTGGATTTTTTTTTTCTTTTACGGGGATGTTAGACTCAAGGGGTGAAATTATTTAGAGATGAGACTAACAAGAAATCCTTCCATGGCCCGTTGGTCAGCACTCACCACCTTATTTTCTCCCAAATTTCACATTTATTAGTGCCACGTTTTCTGATTTCCCATTGCTATTTGGAAGGACAACTCCTCCATTTCCTTGGAAAAGGAACTGATAAAAACCTCAAATCTCCATTCTTAAATTTATAATATTTTTACATCATCCTCTCTCTTATTTCTACAATTTCACGTGAAAGTTGTAATCGTTTTTTTGAAATATAATTAGAGAGTGGAATGGTCTTTCTTTTACCTATTTTTTTTAAATATACAGATCCACAGGCAGCTCTTCGTGTTTTAGGAGCTTTAGGTATGTTTTTTTTATTTTGGACTGTTAAGTGCTATGGAACTGTAAGTTCAAGTTACGTCTTATGGCATTTACTATTGCAAAGAGACCTAATTTCATTGCATCATGGGGGTCTCGATGTTTCAGGCAATGGTTGTGCCCGTGTTCGATTCGTAGGCGGAGGATCTGAGAACGGTGTGCATCGATGGCAGGACTAGGAGATACGAGTGGAGGGTATCGTAGTTAAAGGCGCTCCTCGCGATAACCACCTGCCATGAGATAACTTTATAGGTAAAGTTAATTGAGATCCGGTCCACAAGTTAAGAATTTTTTTGTGTCCTTTTCCTTTTTTGAGGAAACAACACAATAGCAAGTCACTTTATTCAAGGGGAAATTATATTATTTTCACTGTTACCTGTAGGTCACTTGTGGAGGTGGCTGTAACCGGCGAGAAGTAGCAACCTTCTTAAGCGACTACGGTTCACACTGGACGTGATTGGAGAAAAAGCCCTCAGGAGAGTAGATTTCAGTTTGACCAAACGGAATTTACCAAACCCGACTTCTAGATATGAGAGGTCCGTCGTCACTATAACAACATTTGCTTTTCCTTCTCAATTCCGACGCACAACCTTTGAATTTTCTCATTTCTTTTAAAAAATAGAAAACAAAATCTCCTCAATTTCGCGTAACCATTTGTTTGATTTCCTTTTAGAATCTTGAATATAAATTGGCTCTGACCATTTCATTTCGAGTTAATTTTCGTTCTTCAAAAGTTTCGAAGTTTTTGAGTGGACAGAGATTTTCGGGGCTCAGGTGATCATTGATTGGCCGGACATGAAATCGCTGTTAGAGAAACTGAGGAGTATCGGATTGCATAAGGGCAGCCCAAAGGGAAAATGGGATCAAAAGTTTTTGGTGCATACTGATGGGCTAACTCAAGCTGCAAAGGTGAAGTTTATTCAGTCGATTTTTATTTTTTTTTTCATTTTGGATTTTTGCTTTTAGTTTCTTGTGCGAATTTGATTTATGTTTGCAGTCGGTGAAGGAATTGAGATCCTATGGCAAGTTCTGCATAAGTATGGTTCGTTTAGTAGTTTCAGATCAATTTTGACATAAAATTTTGGAAACCATATGGTGCCTTAGTCACTTGGGGTCAAGTTGTAAATGTGTATGAGTTTAATTTTGGTTAGCTAGAGATGAATCTATCCATCATTGGTGGTATATGACTTTTCTTAGCTTTGTTTGATGTTATGGTCGTGTCTCTGACCTTAATTCTTATTGTTGCAAATTTTTTATCTACGTAGATTAGGTGATAACTGTAATGGTTTGTTCAATATTTTTGTCTGATATTTTTTGGGCTTCTTTGCCATATGATAGTGTTTAATTTGATGCATAACGTTTGCAGGATATGTAAGACATGACAACTTGCTATGACAGCTTGCTTTCAGCTTCAGCTGCTGCAACAACAAATATTGCTTACGGTATTTTATTTAATTTTTTGGATGTACTTTTTAAACTTGCAATTCCTGTAGTTTGAATATTACGCTCTAAATGAGCAATGTAATTGAGATTGTTAATGTGATTCCAGCTTCATGTAACCTTGCTACGTATTATAAGGTTATTTGATGCGAGCCTTCTTGAGTTTCTAGATCTTGAGTTTAGATTTTTGTACCATGCCGCACCGTCCTCAGACGAGTCAAAAAGTTTTATAAAAAATAAATATATATATATATATATATATATATTGCCATAATACGTGCCTGTTTGAAGTATTAATCCAACTTTTTATGTTGTTATTTGCATTGTTTCCCACCAAATGATGTTAATTCCATCATTTTTCAAAATGAAATGGTAAACATATGTATATGTCAGCTGGATCATTCCAGGATAATCCACATTATGAATTTTTCATAAAAACACATACATTGCGTAATATGTATGGAAACTGCTTTCATAAAATCACTTTAATCCACAATTACATATTTAAAACCGTATAATACTATTATTCGACATTAGTTCATACCTTTCATATCCATTCAGTGAGCTCTTCAGCCAATCATGTTACTTTGTTTATGTTTTTTGCAACGCCGAATATACAACATGCAAAACAAAAATATGTTTTGAATAACTTGAAAAGACTGATTACATTTAAAAGAAAATTTGTAAATATGTGACAAATTGTATGATTTTCAAACATATATATAGTGTTTAAAACTCAGTAATTACTCAAATAATAACATATCATCGGTTAAAACATTGCAGTTCCACATAAGAAAAAAAATCATGTATGCCAGATTGCTTCATTTTGGACCGTGCGACTATTTTGACTTATTTTCGATTATCTGATTTATTAGGACCGTGCAATTAGTTTGACTTATTTTCAATTGTCCGTTTTATACATAAAAAAATTCATTTTTTTAAAAATTTCGGGGGTCAGAAACAATCCTTATCGCATATTGACATATTTCTTAAGAAACATGTGTTTAGTTACAACCAATTGTATGTTGTTGTCTCCCGTGTCACTAATCGAAATGGTTTGAAAATCTTAATTTGTGGCGGCGACGTGCCAAATAATCAAACCATGAATGTTGTATATAAAGAAGTGTTTAATAATATATATATTTTATTTTCAATATATTTAGTAATGTCATGATCGTTCCTTTATTATATAATTTTTGTCTCTTAAAAAGGACAAAATAATATAGCCCCGTGCATCGCACGGGTACTGTACTAGTTTGGTTCAACGAGAGAGCAACTCGGATGCCACCTCAGTTGCGTTCCTGGGAGCCCGTCTATTTCTGAATAATACTTGTGTGGTTTTATTAGTTAATGAATACTAGTACGTACCCCGTGCGATGCACGGAACATAAATAATAAATAAGTTATTTTCACAGGCTTTGTCCGTTAAATATATAAAGCAATAGGGTTATCATCTATTATTCACTTCTTTTAATCAGCGTTAAGTATAATAAACAATAAGGTTACAATCTATTTTTCACCTCTTTTAATCAGCGTTGTTTTTTTTGTCAAAACAATAAATATGAGCATGCTAGGGTTAACTTGTAAAATAATTAATATATTATCTCACTAACACATTTATACTAATATAAATTTGATTTTAGTATATATATTTATTCCTCGATATAAGAGAGAATAACAATTTTACTTATTTTTGTTCACCAAATAATACTTACTTATTATTTTATTATAAACTTTGTTGTCATATGATGTTATTATTATTTATAAGGTTATTGAAGTTGTACGTCTACTTTTTCTTTTTATTTTATGTAATGAAAAATATTTAATGCACGTTAGGGTTATTTATTTATGTAATCAATTTAAAATATGTAAATAAATTTAAAATTAAATAGTGTATAAATATTTTACAAAATATACACATGTTTTTTTAGAATTTCATAAATATTTTTGGATAAAAAGTGAATATTTGTGAAAAAAATTAATATTATGGTTAGAACTTAAAATATGGTACAATATTTATCTTGACCAAAATATTATCAGCATAGATCATAGAGATCAATCTTGTAATTTATCATAATGAATATCAATGAAAGTATTACAAATATTAATAAAAATAATATTTATCTTGACCAAATTATTATCAACATGAATTACGGAAAACCAATCTTGTAATTTATTATAATGAATATCAATGATTATTTAAGTAATTTTTTTGAACATATCTTATTTGATCTTATTTGAAACGTGTATATAGAAACAATTAATGCATATATTTAAAAAGTTTCCAAAAATGGTATGCATTAAATGTTTCTTAAATTTTTGGCTACTATTTTTAGTAAATGGTAATTCTTATTATATATATATAGATTTTAGTACATTTGTTAGAGTTGTTGATTATTTTTTGCGCCATTTAAAAGATACTAGCTATTTTTTTGCGATTTTAATGCAGTGAGTTTGATAAGTTTTGCCACGTGTACATCTACACATGGTACATAGGCAAAAGACTAGACTGAATACATTGTAAGAGCATCTACAATGCCTTCGGTCTAGTCTTACCTATGTGGCATTAAAATAAACACAAATATTGGATGACATGGATAAAATTATGTAAATTTGATAAAATTCACTCCAATACAAAGAAACTAGATCTCTACTTGGGGCTAAAATAGACTCAAGGGTAGACCGGGTCTCTTTTTCTGGCTGCCACATCAGCAGGACCCAGTCTACTTTTGTTTGCATTGAAAAATATATTTTTTTAGACTAGGTCTATTTCTTACGTGACATACAATTTTTTGTAATTGAATCCAAAGCATTGTGGATGCTCCAAATGCTCATTCATTCAATTTCCCTACGTGCTATCCGTCACTCTCTTTTCTATCTAATAAATGCTATGGCTAATAAATGCCAGTCGCTTTAAACGTGTTTTAATTCTTAATGCTTACATATGAAGTATACAGTATGAGACTAAAAAATTGTTATATTGCCGTAGATAATTAAGATTGGAACTTGTTCGCCTCAATTATAACTCATCCTTACACCCATAGTTTTTAAACTCGGCCCGGTGATCGACCCGGACAGGTCCTCGGGTCACCGGGTCACCGGGTCACCGGTTCAACTGTCGGGTCACCGGGTCAATTGTTGAACCGGATAATTAATTTTAAAATTTTTAAAATTATATATATAGTATTTTTGTTATATAAATATACATAAAAGTAATAAAATTAAATGTTTTGTGTATAAAATTTATATATTAAAGTGTTAATAATATGTATCTCATAATAAATATTTACCATAAAACCATATATACATAGTTTTACTTTTAAAAAATAAAAAAAAAAATATAAAAAATATATATGAACCGGGTCAACCGGGTTGACCCGGCCGGGTCAATGCACCGGGTCGACCAGGTCTCGACCGGGTCAGCCGGGTTTTGACTGGGTTTGACCGGGTTCTTGGTTGCCCGGTCCAAATACTCCACCCGGACCGGTTCCAGCTCCGGGCCGGTCCGGGTCACAAAACAGTGCTTACACCATTATCCACCAAGCCACCTGTACAAAACAACTTACATAAACTAATTAAAACACGGGATAATTAAAACGGCCCTAAATTAATCAAATCCCACGTGGGCCATATATTCATTACAGCTACACAATAATTAATGACTTTTCAAAAGACGCAAATGTCAAGCACCGTGTACCTGAAGACCCATGTTAGGTGAGACTCACAGAAAATCTCGTCGTCTATCTTTTCCTTTCTCAACATTTATGTCCCCAGTTTTTGTTGCTCACCTCAAGCAACACTATTATTAGTATGACACAAAATCAAATCCTAGTGAATCTTATAATTAGCTAAAATCGCATATATCCCTCTTCCCTCTTTTGTTAAATTTTTTTTCACTACATACATAAAAAATTGGACAACTTTTTCCATAGCATTCAAGTAAGAAAAAATTGTTTCGTTTCCATTTCTTGTATAACAATTAAAAACATTTTCCTGCCTAATTCTTCTTAATCTAGTTAAGTTGTAGCTGTCCATTTGCCATATTTATTAAAAACAATTTTCTCAATGTCTTTTTTGATCTAACTAGGGTTTTTTGATGGTCTATTTTCTTTTCCAAGGTGACCTAGTTTCTTCTAATTAGAAAAGAGAAGATGGACAAGAAATTAGGTTTAGAAGTAATGGAAGGAGGTGGAGAAGTGAAGGAGGAAAAATTACCTGCCGGGTATCGGTTTCATCCAACGGATGAGGAGCTCATCACATGCTACCTAATCAACAAGATTTCAGATTCAAATTTCACAGGACGAGCAATTGGAGATGTCGATCTCAACAAATGCGAGCCTTGGGATCTTCCAGGTAGTTGTAACCTTAATTCTGATATATACCTAATTAATTCCTACAAATGGTCAATTAAGTGGTTGCTACTTAATTTTATTAAGCACATCCATGTGCATAGCTAGGGTTTGGGCATAATAGAAGCAAAGCATGCTAAAATAACATATTTGATCTTGTAAAAGAAAACTATTAAACAAACCTACTAATAAATTGAGCCAATGCAACTTATAAAGAACTTATTCGCCGATCGAGTCATTTAATTTATATGAACGTCAAAGAATTTGTTACTCAAAGTAATTAATAAATTAACCTATAATTGGTGGTGTTTGGTAATTTTACTATTATCCATCTTATAAAAATTTTCATTGACTAGCCAACCATATATATCTAAACACAAAATTTCTGAATTACTTGCACAACATGCAAGAGTAATTTGGTGCATATAATATTATATTATATTATCCTATAAGGGAAGGCGAAATCGGGAGAAAAGGAGTGGTACTTTTTCAGCCTACGTGACCGGAAATACCCGACAGGCGTGCGCACAAACCGGGCCACGAACAGTGGGTACTGGAAAACGACTGGAAAAGACAAGGAGATATACAACAGCAACACGTCCGAGTTAGTTGGGATGAAGAAGACATTGGTGTTTTACAAAGGACGAGCGCCCAGAGGAGAAAAAAGTAATTGGGTCATGCATGAATATCGCATTCACTCTAGATCATCCGCGTTTAGAAACATGACCAAGGTGCATATACATTTTATTCTTTTTCCGCTTAATTTACTCTCTTTTAATTGCTTCTGCCCTCTCTAATTTCACTCCTAAAGGCTAAAGGTTGACATAATGGTTTGCAATCCAACATAAAATGATACTTAGCATTTAGGACTTAGGAGGTGTGTCTTGTTCTTAGTCATATTAATTGTGGATAATTAAGATTTAAGTGTGTGGTACATTTATTATTATTTTTTTATATCACTTCATCATGTTGTACTTTGCTGGTAGCTAGCTAGGGTCCTATAAAAATAAGAAAAAAATGGTGTTTGAGTGTGTGTAAATTTTGAAGAGATGATTACGAAATAATGAATTGTTGGAAAGAAAAATGAAACTAGCATATACGGGTATGCATATATTGATGGACTGCACGTTTTTTTTTTTTTCTTTTCTTCGAGAAATGAACTAGACGTTCTTATTTTAGCCTAATTTCGGCCAAATTATATTTGAACAATATTGAAGCTGCTAATTTTATTTTATTTTATTTTAGTTTTGTTGGTTAAGTACATTGACTTCACTAATTAACAACATAGAATTCTGAAAGACATATATATTTCCAAATTAACCATATAATTGATGTAGCTTTCACTTTTCCTATTTTCGTAATTTGCGACTAACTGAACTAATTTGTATTCCATGCTTTGATACGTTGGAGCACGTTTTTGTTTATTTTGTTAATAAAGAAATTGCATTTTAATCCAACTATAGTTGATACTTTTAATAGTCTGCAAACATACCCTCGAATTGCTTGGATATGAGAAATCCAATAGTTGTTGGTATACTTGTTTGATACTTTTCTTGCAAACTATGCAAGCCGCAAGCAACATTAATAAACTTTCTTTTCCATCATATCATATCTAAACGTGATGCCATCTTTTCTTGCTAGAGTAAAGTCTAAAGAGCAGTTAATATTCACACATTAGTTTACTTAATATATGTCCGGTATTTAAAGATATTATTCATAGATCACCATTCGAGTTGTCCCATGCATGCAGCAAGACGAGTGGGTGGTGTGCCGAGTATTTCAAAAAAGCGCTGGAGTCAAAAAATACCCTTCAAACAACCAGTCTTCATCGAGAGCAATCCTGATGAGCCCCTACACCTCCTTAACCCTCCCCCAAAACCCACTCCAAACAGTACACCAACCGCTTTTTCATCATCAATCCACGGACCTCAACAACTTATTCGAAATACAACAACTCAACAAGGCCATAATGAGCGACCTCCCGGCGGCCCCACCTCATATAAACTTGTACAATGGAGGAGAGAACAGCAATGGCTGTTTCACCATCTCCGGCCTCAACCTCAACCTCAGGGCCACCTCAGCTCAGCCGCTCGTGCAGCAAGACATGAGTGTGCAGGCCACTGATCATAATAATGGTGCTAATAGGTTTGTGGTTATGGATCAGTGTGCTGACCTGGATGCTTACTGGCCTTCCAATTCCTACATGGGAAATTAATTAAATTGGTGGGAGTAAGGAGTGTTTGTTTGTGAGGTAGGTGTTTGTGATTTTTTTATTTTGGTAATGTATTTTTGGTTTAGCTGTATTTGATGAAGGGTACTTGTTGCTTGTTGTTTAAGTTTGGGTCTTGATTTTGGCTGTCCACTGAAAAACTTTTGTGTGGATTGCATGCATGTTTATATTATCTGGATGGATAGAAACTTTATCATCTCATTTATATTACTTGACGCATTTTACCCAATGCATTTATTAGATTCTTCAATCGTCCAACTTATTCCGACTCCATCCAAGCATGAGGTTTGAACAGTCTTAGACGTAATCCATCAAATCAAAGGCCTGGCCAAATCTAATTTAATTATTCAATTCGATTCTACAATTAAAAGGCGAGATACTAAAATCCAGATTTCTGACGGTCTAGAAAACACAAATCGACATGGATATCATCAAATGGCAAATACCATGATACACACAACACCCGAAGAATAAGCTTTTTAAAACTACACGTGAAAAGCATAAAAAAGAACTACAATGACCTACTGGCTACCACCAATTTTTCTGTTCTACATATAATAAACTGACATGTGCCAACACTTGAAGACCAACAACATACTTGAGCAGATTGATCTCTTAAAGCTCTGCACCCATGNGGACCACGTTATCCTTCAATTAAGATAAACAAACAAGTAAAACAATGCATTCGCACAAACACTAATTAGTACAAGAACTATGCATTGTCCTTCAATTAATCTTCACACGACGACTATTGCTGTCGTTTGAAACGCATACCTTGTGATAAGAAACAATAGAGTGAGTTTAACGGGCTCATTTGTCTGAATGTACACGTTTTCCCTTGCGACGGGAAGTATGTGCATTACCATTTCGGACGGGCTTTCTCGGCTTTCTATTACTTCTACAAAAAACAAACAGAAAGAAAACCTTACAAAAACTGGACAGGGAGCTACGAATACTTTCAAGTTTCAAGTGCGCTAGGGGTAACATCACAGAATTTTACCCTGTTTAGCAACAGGAAAATAAGCAATGGTAAATCACTAACCCAAAAGTGGCTGAAAATATTTTCAAAAGAAAAATGATGGGCAAAGCCAGCAGTGCAGAGGCCTACAAAACAGAAGGTTGGTAAATGAATGGATATATATCCATATTACCACAATAAAATCTAAAGGCCAGGCCGTAAATATTTTCAAGGTACTTACAGAAAACCAAACCAACTCTTTTGTTGCAAGATGTTTTGTGAGCTCGTGACTGTTCAGTTTCTCGTGTACTACATCTTGAACCTTAACAAGAGACAATGCTTTAAGGTCATACAATTATATGCTAAAAATAGCTAAAAAAACATAATTCCAGAATAGTTAACAGAAATAATTACATACAATACAATTCAATTACTGTGAACACAAACGTCCAAGTATGTACCTTCCATTAACTAGTGATGATTAATTATTAATATCCTTCCACAACCTATTAAGTAGTGATGATTCATTATTAATATCCTTCCAAAACACCATAAACCTTTATTACGAACTACTTCTAGTCTTCTACTCATGGTTTAGTAATATATCAATTTTGAATGTCATAGTGCTGTTCGAAGACACCCACATTATTTAGTAAAAGAAGGAATTAAGAAATTATTATATCAGCTTTATTTTCCACCAGCTACATTCCTCACATGCCGACTTGTCATCATGGTACGGCTTCCGTACCCCTTCCTAGAGGAAGGGGAACAAAAGAAATGAGAAGGAACTGTAATTTTAAGTGATTTCCATGTAAATTCATCCGAATTCATGCTTCCAACATCAAGCATGACACAGACATTTCGAGGATGAAAATGGCTCCAGTGTGCTTCATTCAAGGGTTAGGTAAGTACGATTAATGATGCACATTTCCCGAACTGATTATTGTTATCCACAATATACCTAGGCAGCTGCAAAATCAATGCTCATATAACATCCTTTCAGCCCAAAACATATCTCACAAACCATCATATTAATCTACATTAGCCAATTGAAAAATAAACTAAACGATTAACCTTCAGCAGCATTCAGCACTTGGTATTCTTTTGAGCATCATAAAGTGAGGCACAGTAGATTGTTCACCTTCGGGTTGGATGAATTTAAATGTGAGCTAAGTCAATAACATACCTGAGAATGATATGTAGTTGCCGACTCAAGAAATTTCCCATAGGCATGCACAGCCTGCTGCGTATACGGCTTCAAAGCAGAGCGTAATTTATCGACATGAGGTTTTGCAGCTGTGGCAACCTGATCGATGTATGGTTTGCTAAGTCTCCTCAGTTCCTGAAAGGCCATAGATTTAGGTCAGCTTGCGCAGAGATAGATAAGGTAAATGAATCAATGTAGACAAATAGGCAGCTCACAGCTCACCTGAAAATAAGGATCGGCAACTTCCTGCACCTTAATGATGTGAGGAGTCACAGTGTCCTTTGATACTTCGTATAACTCAACAGCTCTAGTTGTCAAAGTTTGAACATGCGGTTCAACATTAGTGGTTATCACAACCCACTGTTCCTTAACGGCTGGTACCCATTTCTTCATACAGCACGCACAAAAAATAAAAAAATAAAAATAAAAAAAATAAAAAAAAATGAAAAAGAATAAATAAAAATCAAGAAATGTAGTACATAGAACGATATCATCAGTGTATATAAACCAAAGCTTCAGTATCGGATAACCAAGACAGGATCGAGGACATTGTATTGAATACATAATCACAATTTACTTGCAAATCAATCACCAACAACAAAAGGCTATCAGCTAGCTTGTGTATGGCTGACTTACAGTTTTAATAGTTTCTACATGTGGTGCAGCCCACTCTTCAGCTTGGGCCTTCTTTTCAACAGCCTAATACAAGGGGGGAAAGAGTAGATGCGGATCAGTAAATCGTAAGTTTATAAAGAACCATGTGCTGTGACAGTGCAGCACATGCACCGCAAACACTTGCCTTCTGCATCAACATCTCCAGAGCAGGTTTTCCATGCACTTTCCAGTTCTTCTCCAGAAGCGACTGAGAATACAAATACGACCTAATCAAAACACTGAAGCCTGCAAAAAGTAATTAGCATAGGAAAATTAAGTATATATCATACCTGATATTTATTGAGATGAACTGCCAACCACGGCGGAAGCCAAGCACCATGAATCTGATCATACATATCACAGAAATTAAAGATATAAATAAATAAGTTACTTCTCGATGACGTCCGTCAAAAGTTATCGAACAGAACACGGTGAACACACTCTGGAGATTATTAGTAACAGAATATATCACTATTTACCTTTTGCCGGGGTTGTGTGAATTGTGACATTCTCTATTGCACTTTGAAACACAGATATTAAATGGAATATAAATCTGGTAGCTTCTTAAGATACCAAGGAGCAACTTTTATCGACATGGCAAATATATTCATGAGGTTTGGAAAGAGCAAGGAAGCTACATAACCAAAGCAAAAGAGGCTATTTGACGTGTTAATTTTTTCAGTAAGAATATGCTCTTGTAAATGAAGGTTGTTTGTTGATTTCTTTATGGTACTTGACAGTGAAACTCATTAATTATTAATTATATTTGTGACAATATAATTAACACAATATTCATAATACGTCTTTCCATACAATGCAGGAATCCTGAAGTCCTACCAATATGTCAGTTAGACTAAAGCCTTCTAACACAAAGATGGCTCACAGACAATATAAATTGAAATGATTCAGACAATATAAATTACGATTATACTTGCATCACATCATTAACATTCACAGCATGAGCTGATGAAAGTAATAAGAAGCAAAAGGTAACTATACCTCCATCAACTCCTTGATCTTGGATGTTGCCTCAAACTTTGCCTTCATCATTTCTTCCTAAATAGGATTCATACATGAAAAGACAATTAAACCGTCATGGCAACCACTAAAAAAACAATGTAACAAGATTTGAATCTTTGATAGAATACCTCGGCAATTTGAAGAGCACGTTCAGTCTTTCGTATCTTAGTTTTCTGATCACCAATGATCTTTTGAAGCTGTATAACAAAATCAAGGGGATATAACAACCAAGTTGCTAGTCAAATAAAAACCAACACTGAGAAAGAACATTGTTTTGACTAGGTGAAGTGATTCAATATAATTACATCAGGCCAGTTAAACTGATAAGCAAATAAGTTTTCCATTTAGAAACAAACACCATACCTTGTTTTGAGTCCTCAAAGTCACAGACAAAAATAAATAAAAGGATGCTGCATACTAAGTCTATCCAGACTAACGGG